>JASDQU010309872.1:0-27975 GCA_032191745.1 Picea mariana | reverse complement strand
CATACCTGATTCAAGCATCACCTCCTGCCTACTCTGATGATTTGGTATTACTTAGGTCCATCCCTCCCAATAGCTAGTTTCATCGAATGATGATTTTATCTTACTCTACTATCCACCCCCCAGCGATCAACAACTAGCTCTAGGATGAGCCAAGTAATAGTGGCGGGGGCCTATTGGCACCCAAAGTTTTGGTTCCAATTTTGTGCACGTGCACCAACGAAATTTGTGCATTCTCATATAGTAGTTTTGTGAGCGCCTAAGGAGATGTGTGAAAGAATTCCATAGTGCGTGCATTGGACTAGATTTTGTTTTAGCATCATGTTAAGTCTAAAGGAGTTCAAGGGTGCATCGGTCTAAGTTTTTTCAATTGAGCGCACCAGTCTGATTTTTTTCAATTGCATCGGAAATCAAGAAGAATCCTGCTGGAAGCAAGAAAGGAATCACTGAGATATCTCCTGGAATGATGACTTCTAGTAGTAGATGAAGACATGGGTGGCTTGAAGATGAGTTGGATAGGAAATTGATATTTCCCTTGATGAAGAGAACTTACATGGAGCCCTAGAAGGTACCAAAATTATGTGAGGTCATTAGATCAAAAAAGTGATTGGAGAAGAAAAGTGAAGGACAACGCTCCCTAGAAGCAGTAGATATAAAATAAATCTCTCAACTCAGAAAAAGGTTGGTTAATTCTTAAAGGCATTAGTACTAGAGCTATGAGTTAGTCTATTGCAATTATGTGATTGTATGGAGAAGTCTCCTATGTCTTGTATCTGTATGAATTTTAAATCTTAGCACAAGGTGCATATTTTTGTATTCCCACAGTTTTTATAGTAATGAGATGAATTATGATGCTATGCAACTCAACGATTCAACACATTGTATATATTTGTTATGATGGAATAAGTTCAGTAATAAAGATATGGTAGTTATGTTCTATTATGTGTTTTCTATGAAAAGGTAATGCTTGTGCGTGTATTGTTTTAATTCTTAGTCTTTTTTATATTATCATATATGAGTTACATGGATTCCATTTGTAGTAATGTTAGCTATGTTTGATCCTCCATCCCCGAAACAAGACCTTATGGTCTCTGTGATCCTCTTTGCATCTCGAGTGAGACCTTCCTCCAGATCGGTTGAGGATTGATATGTCGATGCTTAGGGGTTTTTGTTGGACATGCTCTGGACAATCCCTGGTTCTTAAACCCCCTAGTGTGACGAAGTTCAGTGAATGCAAAAGCGTGTACTGAAGCAGTCACACTGCTCAGCGATAAATCCCAACAATCACCATAGATGAGTATGGAAGGAGATTTATAGAGATGCTGAAATATGTTTCTTTCATCAAGGATGAACAAGTTAAGATTCATAGGTACTTGAGTGGGTTGCCATTAATTTTTAGTGATAAGATAAAATATGATGATCCCAATACATTGGAGGAAACCATAAGGAGAAGAAGAATACCAACTTACCAAAAGTAAATCTTCTATGATCAGCATAGAAGAAGACCAACTTATCAAAAGGCTTGGGAATATAAGAACAAAGGCAAGATAGAGTAGACGAAGAAGGGTACGAAGCCATCATTATTCAAAAATAATTCTCATGGGTAGCTAACTTCTATGGAGCACAAAATGATAGATACAATGCGGAAAAGACCAAGGAAGCAATCTATGAAGTGTTGGGATTGTTAGAGAGATCACATGTACATATATTGAGGATGTATTTAAAGAAATATCAGGTTTTCCACCCAAGAGATATATTGATTTATTTATCAATCTGATTCCTAGAGATGCACCAGTGTCCAAGACTCCGTATAGGATGATTACACCAAATTTTAAGGAATTGAAAATGTAGTTGGAAGTGCTTTTGAAGAAGGGGTATATATGCCCAAGTGTGTCGCCTTGGGATGCCCTAGTATTATTTGTGAAAATGAAGGATGGAACATTGAGGCTTTGCATTGACTTCAAGTAGGTAAATAAGGTGACTATGAAGAACAAGTATCCTATGCCAAGGATAGATGATCTTTTTGATCAGCTAAAGGATGCAAAGATATTTTCCAAGATTGACCTCAGATTAGACTATCATCAAGTGGGAATCAAAGAAGAAGATATCAGAAATATTGTTTTCAAAATGAGATATGGACATTATGAGTTTACAGTGGTGCCATTTGGGTTTTCTAATGCATCATATGTCTTTATGTGTTTGATGAATGGTGTTTTCATAAATTACTTGGATAAGTTTGTCATTGTATTTCTAGATGACATGCTTATCTACATAAAATCTGAAGAAGAGCATGAGAAACACTTGAGAATGGTTCTACAAGTATTGAGGGAGCATTAGTTGTATGCAAAGTTAAACAAGTTCTCATTTTACCAGTGGAAGATATATTAATTGAGCCATATCATTTCAAAGGAAGGGATAGTGGTGTATCCAAAGAAGATAATATCCATTGAGGGATGGCCAATACCAAAAAATGTCTTAGAGGTGAGGTCCTTCATGGGACTTGTAGGGTACTATAAAATATTTATTTAATGATTCTCAAGGATTGAACACCCAATCACATCTTTGAAAAATAAGGGTGTGATATTTGAGTGAACTTCTGATTGTGAAATAAGTTTCCAACACTTGAAGAGTTTGTTGACAAGTGCACCATTTTTTAGAATTGTCTATCTTAATGAAGATTTTTTTGTGTGCATTGATGCATGCAAAGAAGGGTTTGGTGGAGTCTTTAGTCAGAATGGGAATGTGGCATGCTACGATTCAAGGAAGTTAAAAGAGCATGACAGGAACTATGCTACTCATGATTTAGAATTGGCAGCCATAGTGCATGCCTTGAAGATGTGGAGAAACTATCTCATGGGGAAACAATTTGAGTTGAGGATAGACCATAGTGGTCTAAAATATTTGTTTGGACAACCAACTTTAAATTCCAGGAAAAGTCGGTGGTTGGAATTCCTCAATGAATATGACTTTGATATAAATCATATCAAAGGTAGAGAGAACAAGGTGGATGATGCAATCAGCAGGAGAGTGTATTCTACAACCATTATAATGTATAAATATTATTTAAAATACATAATTTTTTAGGCTGCAAAATCATACCAACACTATGTGGAAATAAAGACAAAATTACATCAAGGTATCTTGCAACAGAAGATTGAGGATTATGAGCTAAGAGAGGATGGAATCCGCATGTACAAGGGTAGATTTTATGTACCAAATTTCCCAGAGTTGAAAAATATGGTGTTAAAATAAATGCATAATGTGCCTTATGTTGGGCACCCAGGCTACCAGAAGACAATTGTAGTTGTCAAGAAACAATATTATTCGCTAGGTATGAAGAAAGAGGTGGTTGATTATATAGCCAGATGTTTGGAATTTCAAAAGGTCAAGGTTGAGAATAGACATCCAACTTGTTTTCTATATTAGTTACCATGTGGGAGTTTATGAAATGTCCAACATTTTGAGTGGACACTCCACCCATCATCAGGGGCAGATAAATTTGTAATTATGGTTGGAGTGTCCACTTGAAACGTTGGGCGTTTCATAAACTCTCACACAGTTTTTCCAGAAATTTTAACTAATTATCTATGACTAACTATGGAGACCTACACACAAAGGATTTTTTCTACAACCATTTCCCATTCCTGAATGGAAATGTGAAGTTGTAATAATGAATTTCATCACTAAGCTACCCAGACCTACCAAGCAACATGATTCCATCATGATGGTGGTGGATAAGCTCACTAAAGCTACCCATTTTATTCCAGTGAAGTTAACTCACAAGGTAGCTAACATCGTTGATATTTATATGATACAAATTGTTAGTCTACATGGTGTGCCTAAGGAAATTGTGTTTGACATAGATCCCAAATTTACATCAAAATTTTGGAAGGGGTTATTCAAAATTTTTGCGACAAATCTGAACTTTAGCACAACATATCATCCAAAGTAAAATGGGTAAACATGGAGGGTAAATCAAGTGATTGAAGACATGTTGAGGATTTTTGTGATGGATGAACCATCAAAATGAGAAGACCATTTACACTTAGTTGAGTTTTCATATAATAATGGGCATAAAGAATCTTTCAAGATGAGACCATTTGAGGAATTGTATGGAAGAAAGTGCAATACCCCTGTAATTTAGGACAACCCAACAAACATAGTAGTGGTTGGCCCATAATTGCTCTAAGAAATGGAAGATCATATGGTGAAGATAAAGAAGAATTTAAAGAATTCCCAAGACAAGAAAAAGAGCTATGCAGATAAAAACATAACTCACAAATATTTTAAAGTGTGTGACCATGTGTTTTTGAAAGTGAAGGCCAAGATAAGCTCTTTGAAATTGGAGAGTTGTTCAAATCTTGCAGCTAGATACTATGGACCCTTTGAAATCCTGGAGATAATTGGTCATGTTGCATACATGCTTGCATCAACTACATCCATGTGCACTCATAGTGTGTGTTATCACCAAGGTCATCCCCTTGACTGCTAAGAAGGCCAGAGCTGGTGCACTTAAAAGATAGTATTTTTTTTGTATTTTGGTTTATGGATAAAGGATGATAAGTTTGGTCTTTGGGGTACAATCAAACTATGAGGGAAAGGTTGTATCACTTATCTAAAAAAAAAATTCAGATGCTTTTAGGATTTCAACACTTCAAATCAACACACAAGGATTTCATCCTTAGATCAGTCACAAGTAAAAATTCATTAAAGAAAAAAAATATAAGAGAACATTGACAATTTGTCTGTATGCAGAAGACCTTCAGGTTTTAAATATGGTAATTCAAAATATGAATCAAAGATAACATCAAATACTATAACATGAAATAGGTGAATTAAAACAACATTTTTATCTCGTTCATTACCATTTCACTTAACAACTTGATATACAAATCACACATATAGTATTTGAATAATTAGCGACAAAGATATAAATAAGAACTCACCATAAGCATGAATAGATATCATGTAAAGATAAGCTATTGAAATATTATTAAGTTCATGAAAATACAACTTCACTTTCATAGTTTCCCGTTTTTCTCAAAATTTCCCAACCCCCCAATGCTTCCTTCTTCCCATATTTTTATAGAAAAAGGAATACATTTATCATTTCTATCCATTACATCCAGATATTAAGGAAGCCAATTCGAATTTGTGGCTATCCTCATGAAATTTAGTAACTAAAACACCAAATCTAGAAACAAATCTGAGTGAAATATTCTTCCTTAGCCATATACTAGAAAAAGAGGTTAAGGATCCCATCCTTTCATAAATATGATGCAAAAAATCCTCAAAGCATTGAAACGTTTGATTCCAAAATCCCTAAAAACTAGGAGATTAGTTGGAGTAGATATTTTTGCAAAAGAAAACCTCGCGAATTTCTGAAAAATAAGGTCTAGAACCCACTTCTAATCTCCCAAATCATAATAGATTTCAAAAAACTGAGAGATAATTTTGTTATTAGGTCCATTATTGAAAAAATCCTCTCTGGGAGTTTCCATATTCCTCTCCAAATGTTCGGAAAGTACGCCCGAATTTAATGACAAAAACAGAAAAAATTATAACAGAATGTTGCAGAATGATCTCGTAGCTCCTTTTAAAAATTAAACCATAACACCTGTTGCAATTTTGAGAGAGTTTTTTGTAGAAGAGATGGTGTTTGTGAAAAACATCCTTCATTTTTTTTTAAACTCACCTCCAGATTCTTGGAATCCATGTCTGAAGTTTCTGTCTCAAACAAGCCCGAAAAATACTCTGTTTTTTTCTACCATCAATTTTGAGATTGATTTGTCTTGTAGAAATGATGGAATTGAATGTTGGAATTATAGATTTCATGATGATATGGAATATCCATTCAACATTTTTCTATAATACTTATTTTTCCACCCCTGACCATCTTGCAAAGCCAAAATCTCGAACATGTATCAAATATGAAGAAGAAACGGAAGGTATGGAAAACACCCTCCACTGATTTCATAAAATAGCTAACCCTTGTCTTTGAAAAAATGCAGAGTAACACTATTTGGAGATAAGGTAATTGATTAGCTACGTCTTCCCACTCAAGACACCCTGAAATCATTTCGTAGCGCTTTTATGCAACCTCATTTTAATACATGTGCTACGCAATGATTTCGTAGCTGATTTTTATATAGTGGAGAAACTTTCAACAAGAATTCATGAATTGCCTCCAATTCAACATTATGGTCAACATCATTCTTCACAAACTCAATCAAAACCTTGAACAAGTGAAAGCACAATAAAAAATACAATCATAAAAATAAATCAAGGAAGTTTGAAAACATAACAACAACTAGAATTGAAGGATAGGGAAAAATGGAAAAGAAGATGAGGATTCAAGGAAATAGAGATATTTATGAACTATATAAGTTTGATATTTAACACTGGCTCCGTCTGGGGATGCAGTTTTCATTAGAAAATTCCAAGAAGTAGACCATGTGCATGTCCATCTATGCAACCCAACCTTGCAAACCTTCTACTCTGCAAACATCCACAATTTTTGTGTTGTGCCTAATCAATTGGGCTAGTGGATTCACCATTCAACATATGATCTAATAATCAAAAGAAATGAAAACAAAATGAATTTGAAAACTCAACAAACCACTGCAAACTAATGCTCAAATACAAGCTTATTTCACACACTGCTTACTCCTACTTCTAACTAGTAGAACAAAACTAATCATGTGTAATCATGCTTCCAATGAATCCATGATAGCATCTAGTCGAATATAAGATATTCTTTCATGAAAATATAATTCAAATAATAATTTAACATTTGCAGAAAAAAATTAATTTGCAACACATACTTACAACCACAATCCATTTTGATTCCAAACTCTGCAAGGCTGAAATTTTCTGAAAACCTTGACTCGATGTAAATGGCCACTAGGTCCTGCCAATTGTATTGCATCTCCAACTGATACAAAAGGTCACATTGTTCCTCTGCAGGAAAAAGGGCATGAAGATTATTCGGCCATTGGCAATCAAAGGCATCAAGGTCATCCTAAATATTCTCATAAGTTTCTTGAACAACAAAAACAACAATGTCATCATGAAAATCAAGAAGTTGATGCTCCTCTTCCATGTTGCCTTCAGATACATAGTTTTCATACACTATCCCCGGCTATTCATGAATAATGGAATGAATGTCTTCATGAATCTGTTGATCATATTCGACCACATCATAAACATCTAGATCTATAATTTTGAGAGGATCATCATATTCATCAAAAATGGGAGCAGCATGATAAAACTCTAATGAAAAAAATGAAGATTTCTGAAAACTATCATCAGTAATATGATCTTGAAACATATTTGGAACAACATCTTCTTCTTCCTCAACATTATCATCCTCCTCGTATAAATTTGAAGTAGCATGTACATAAGGAACAAGATCTAATGCATCCACAGCTATACAATCATCGATATTACCATCAATTATATCTCGAAGATCTTCTTCTTGGGAAGTAGCAATAGAAAGAATTTGATTTTCCTCCATATATTCATTAATATATTCACTTCCATCCTCACTACTAGAATAATAAATATGATGAATATCTAAATGAAATTCTTCACAACAATGCTCAAGAAGAAGTTCATGGGAAAAATACCTTTCACATCGATGATGGAATGCTATATGAAATTCTTTTAAAGAAGATATGCTAGAAGGAGGAAAAGATCGGTACCATTCACGAACATCCCCTTCTAATGAGTACAAAAACATTTTCATGAGCACATTGTTAGAACTTGGTAAATTTCCTAGAGGTTGGCAGCAGAAGAAATCTACTAAGGTAACTTTATCCAACCACTTTTGAAGCTGGGATCTAGCCCTTCCAACTTCAGAGAGGGATCTCTATATATGATTTAGCTATGTTTCCAATTTTAAATATTAGGCTAGGTAAAGAAATAGGTCGGTTTTGTTGTCAAAGTGTTTTTTCGAATTGGTTGAGACAGTCTACACATCCATTGGGCTATGGGGTTTGTGTTTTAATCAAATATGAAATCTGAACCAGAAACGCAAAGAAAAACTTTCACAGGGCGAGATAATATAATCACTGGATTCTTTAATAGTATAAATGATGAACAGCAGAAAAGATGAGAAAGATAATTTCAACAAAGAAGCAGTTAAGAATTTCTTTATTGAAAACACCATAAGATAAAACACTTAAATCTTTCGAGTCAGAAACAGGGTATACGAGATAAATCCTGCAATATTCGTTACTCTTAAAGATTAGATTCAGAAAATAGTATGATAACAAAGCAAGAATAACATTCAACTTAAAAAAGAACGGTAATGAAAAAGTGCCAATGAAGCCAACCCAACAGTGGATCCCATGATTGGGTTTCCTCATCATGCTTGATGAAAATCGAGGCTGAAATATGTACTGGAAAATGGTGACATATTCGGTCGTTATAGAGAATACATGTTTGAAAACTCGAGCTAACATGAACCTCCATGTAATCTGCTATAGGATCAATTAAAGCATGATGCATGATATTCATTCCTAGATCTTCTATGACTAGTTGATCAATTGCATCTTCAAAATTAAACCCTGCATCTACAACTTCAGCCTTATATTGGAAAACACAATCATCATCAATCTGCCAATCAATAGGTAGTACAATTTCTTCTTGCTTTGCAGAAGAAATATTTTCCAAGAATTCTTTGAGATCTCGGAAATTATATGACTGAATTTGAGAATCCAAAAGTTCAATATCATTTTCGAACTTTTCAACAACTAGCTCAAGAAAACAAATTTTACTTTTACGAGAAAATTTGCTCGAGTCCAAAATACGAAACACAATTGTTAAAAAGTCTTCATCAATGTGAAATTATGCTAACTCATTTCTGAATTCTTTTAAATCTTCGGGACATAGAGGATTCACCACATACCCTGTCATCTTGAAGCATCATCAAGGCTTTGAAATCTGGATTCTTCAGTAGTGAAGTCGCTTGTGAACTTTGAAGCTCGGTATCTTGAACAATGGAGTCGCCAGGTGAATGGTACAGCCTTCCTGTGTTTGGCTTTTATTCACCATTAGAAGTCAAATCTGAACTTGATATATTTTCTGGAGAACTCGAAAGCTCGCATCCCCAGTGGAGCCTATGTTAGAACCCTATATAATAGGGGAATTAGTATTCTAACTAATATGTATCTATTTCAGGCATTGTGCTTTTGCTCATGACGCATAGGGAATGCAGCAGAAAGCACTTGACTCTGGCCAAGCATAAGCCAAGAACCTTGCATGCGAACTTCGAAGCATGTTAAAATTCCAGTGCATTTTTAGCAAACAATTGTGACTTGGTTTGAATGGAAAATTTTAATTCTTGAGGGTAAATACAAAGTTTGGTTTATTAGCCAAAATTTGGTCTTTTGAGCCAAAATTGGCCCCTCAGCCTTTATACAGAGTGTTCTGTTTTTTTTTTTCAAAATATAAATTTTTGAAAAATTATTTTCCAAAAGGTATATTGGTCGAGGGTCAATCTCCAAGCACTCAACACCGAGAGTTAGCACCATTTCACAAACCAACAACAAACATACAAGCCAACGCTCGAGCGCAAGGGGCCAAGCACAAGACTCCAGCTCGACGCAACCTGTCACACAACCACACAACACCTGTCACGAGTTAGCACAACATACAACGCTCCAGCTCCACGCAACCTATCACACAACATACTCCACCTCCTAATTGTGTGCTGACTGTCGTTGATATCTTGGGCAATCTCAAGAATGTACAACACTTGTTGCAGCACCCTTCTTTTGACATTCAGAATTCTAACAAGGTTTATTCTCTCATTGGAGGATTCTGCAACAGTTCGGTTAACTTCCATGCGAAAGATGGTTTTGGTTACGAATGCATTGGAGATATGTATTGATGATAGGGTTTGGGCAGATATTTTTTATTCAAAGGAGTATCGAATAGTGAGCAGTCGCACAAGTAATTATTGTAATGATAATGTGAAGTGGTTAATTCAAAGAAGCGGGATGTTTCATCTACTTTGAGGAGCCACAGAGTTTTCACCAACAGAAACAATATGTTGACGAAACAGAACTTAAGGTTATAGTTGAGAAGGGAATACAAAATGGTCAAACGATTACTTTCCAAGGGGAAGTAGATGAAGTGCTCGACACAGTTACCGGTGACATTGTATTTGTGGTTCAACAAAAGGATCATCCCAAATTGAAGAGAAAAGGAGATGATCTCTTCGTTGAGAATACTCTATTATTGACAAAGGCACTGTGTGGGTTCCAGTTTATATTGACCCATCTGGATGGGCGGCAACTTCTTATTAAATATATCCCTGGTGAAGTTGTTAAGCCAGGTCAGTTCAAGGAGATTAATGATCAAGGAATGCCTTCTTACCAGTGGCCTTTCATGAAGGGTAATCTGTATATTCATTTCTCTGTGGAATTTCCAGATTCTTTAACTCCTAAACAATGCAAGGCGCTGGAAGCAGTCTTGCCTCCTCGAACTGCAAGCCAGCTAACAGACAAGGAGCTATATGAGTGTGAGGAAACAACACTTCATGATGTAAAATTTCCTCCTAGAATGGAGTGGGAAGAATGTTAACACTAGTGCACCATCATCTTCTCAGACGAGCATTTTTCAAAGAAGGATTCCAATGGATGATTATAATAGCATTTGTGAAATATGAAAAGTTGGGGGTGAACTTTTGTGTTGTGATGGAGTAGGCTAATTGCTTACTTATCATTAGTTTTTCCTTGATCCTCCTCTGGATCAAGTTCCTCCTGGGGATTGGCTCTGTCCAACTTGTTCATACAAGAAAACCAGGAATCCACATTCCATCCATCAATCTGAAAAAGCTTGAAATTGTTGTCGATGTTCTTATAACTAATCCCAACCCTGTTCCAATCCCTTTAGTGGACATTGACTATCTAGTAGAGAGAAATGGAAAGAAACTTGTCTCTGGATTGATCCCTGATGCGGGAAAAATTCGTGCCCATGGGTCTGAAACTGTCAAGATCCCCATAACAATAATCTATGATGACATCAAGGAAAGTTATGATGATATCAAGACCAGAAGCATTATTCCTTATAGAATTAAGGTTGGTATTATTGTAGACGTGCCTATCTTTGGAAAGCTAACATTGCCTCTGGAAAAGGAGGGAGAGATTCTCGTGCCCTACAAACCTGATGTTGATCTGGATAAAGTGAAATTTGATAGTTTCTCCTTCGAAGAAACTTCGGCAACATTGCATATGAAACTGGAGAATAAGAATGATTTTGATCTCGGCTTGAATGCGCTGGAGTATGAGGTCTGGCTTGTTGGTGTGAGAATTGTAAATGCCAAGTTGTCTAAGTCCGCAAAGGTTGAGAAGAATGGAATCAGCTACATTCAGTTGCCTGTTTCCTTTAGGCCAAAGGATTTTGGATCTGCTCTTTGGGACATGATTATAGGCAAGGGTGTTGGATACGCTATGAAGGGGAATTTGGATATGGATTCTCCATTTGGACCCATGCAATTTCCCTTCAACAAGGAAGGTGGAAGCACCTGCCTCAAGAAGAAGAACAAAGAGGAAGGCGGTGTTGATGAAACTCCACTACAGGTCAAGCTCAATGGTGTAGGCCATTATTACATTTGCAGTATTAACCAAAGGATTGATTGGCAGGAAGATAAGAAGTGGCCAACTATGGAAATGGTCTAAAAATGACTTTATGGAAATTTTGGACTTCTTTTCTATAGCAGTGACTATTGTTGTGGTTGCAGTTCCAGAGGGACTTCCCTTGGCCATGAATCTCAAACTTACCTTTTCCATGAAGAAAATGATGAATGATCAATCACTTGTTCGCAATCTTGCAGCTTGTGAAACAATGGGGTCTGCAATATGCATTTGTAGTGATAGAACTGGCACATTAACAACAAACCATATGACCATCGTGAAACTATGGATGTGCAGCAGTGTCAAGGAAATTCACAATGCTGAGGAAGCTAAGAAGGTGATGACCGAAACCTCTGAGAGTGTGTCCAAAATGTTGATGCAGTCAATTTTTCAAAATACCCGTGGTGAAGTAGTGACAGACAAGGATGGAATTTTCCAGCCATGTTCCCACATTTCAAAACATATATTGGATTTTCACTATCAAATCCATATATTTGAGTGACATAGATATCAGCAGATCCTTGCTGAACAGTTAGTAAAATTGAGACTACTCAGGTGGAAGGAGGTGGAAAAATATCCCAGCGTTTAGGCATTGACTGAACCATATGGAAGACAGGGAATTCAGTTACAGGGAACACATGGCAACGGTTAGGGCACCAATCCTCCAACTAGCAGCAAATCTCCAACAACCTCAAGCATTCAACGACTTCTGCATTCATTGGTTTTTTATGTTGTTAGAGTCTATTCGCCAACAAATCTTAAACAGCCTCCAGTATGCCAGATGTCGAGGCAGCAGTTACCAATTTTAACTTTCCCTTTAATTTACTGTTTGGTTTTTTTTAGGAGACAATTGACATGTGTCAATCTTTGTAACTGTTTTCTATTTTCAGAAAACAGAGGTAGAGCGCGAGTCTTGGCAAGGCTGGGGGAATTTTTATATATGCAGATGTAAAAGATGAAAGCAGGGTTTGGGCTGAGAGGAGAGGGTTCGACCTGTGAGGGGTAATTTTCTTTGTTGGACTAGGGTCTTTTCCATTCCAGAAAACTTTTTTGTAATCTACAAATGATTTATCAGTAATGGGCATGTTTTTTACAGGATTCTTGTGCGGAGGTGTTGGTGGCGTTTCCCTTCTTTGTTAAGTGTTTCCCTGTTATCATTTTTCTTGTTTTCAATTTCTTATTATCAAATGATAGTAATAGAGTAGAATTTATTGATGAAATACTCTACATATGACCCTTTGGTAATCTTTATGTTTTCTGCTAAAGCTCAGTTTATGAATTCTTAACTGCTCATTTGCTTGGCTTTTTCCTCCCCTATTTTCCCTCATTTCAAACCATTAAAGCTTGATTCAATCCAACATTTCCACTACCTTTCCCTGTGAAAGAGCTTTGTCTAGATCTGAGAGTGAATCACATATTTAAATGCAGACCCCATTTGCCCAATGGCCCTCCTTGTTGTCCCAAACTAACCATTTAAAAATAAAAAACCCCATACTTTCATAGCTAGCCTAACATACATCCCATACAAACCAAGTTAAATCGAAAAGAGAGATCCCTCTCTGAGTCTTGGAGGGCTAGATCCAAGACTTCAAGTGGTTTGAGGTTACCTCTGTGACTGCCTCCGCAGCCTTGGGCAAATTACAGGGCATTAACACACATATTCCTGATGTATATTTAGCTGAGCCATACATTGATGAAATCTGATGAGGTGATATGAAGGATTATCCTCCTTGCTTTCTCTGAACTGTGGAAGGAAGTCTCCCCAAATATCCATAGCATGAAAAAAATTAGGAAAACTATCAATATCAGCAAAATTCAGAGCAAACCTTGTAGACGCATTGGATTTCATTCAATCATTGGATTCCATTCTGGATCTTCAACCAGTGGAGTCGCCTATGAATCTTTGAATAGTGGAGTGACCATGGTGAAATATGAGCATTCATAAGGTGTCCATATTTGGTTCACCATCCAAAGATATATCTCTTCATTGTCATTCTCCCAGGGAAGATATCTTCACTTCCGTCCCCGACAACGATGCCAGAAAATGTTATCACCAAAGTTATCCCCCTGACTACAGGAGAAGGCCAGAGATGGTGCACTTGAAAATGATAATATTTTGACTTGAAAAGATGGCAGGTAGAAAGGCAATTTAGACTGATAGGTTTAGGAAATAGATGCACTTAGTAAACTCTTGAAAGAATAGATGCAATACCTCATAAACTCAAAATAATTCATACTAAATTTATATGAAAAGACAATAACAAAGGAACATCTTAAATTTAGAGGGTGGAAGTCCAAATCTGAAGCAAAGATAACATCAAATACTATAACATGAAAAAGGTGAATTAAAACAACATTGTTATCTCATTCATTACCATTTCACTTTGAAAACTTGATATACAAATCACACATATAGTATTTGAATAAATATTGATAGATATTTAAAGAAGAACCGACCATAAGCATGAATAGATCTCATGTATAGATAAGTTGTTGAAATATTATTAAGTTCATGAAAATACAACTTCACTTTCACAGTTTCATGTTTTTCTCAAAATTTCCCAACCGCACAATACTTCCTTATTCCCATATTTTTTATAGAAAAAGGATAAAATTTCTCAGTTCTATCCATTACATCCAAATATCAAGGAATCCAATTCGAATTTTTGGTTATCCTTGTGAAATTTAGTAACTAAAACACCAAACCTCAGAACAAATATGAGTGAAATATTCTTCCTTTGCCATATACTAGAAAAAGAGGTTAAGGAGCCTATCCTTTCATAAATATGATGCAAAAAATGCTCAAAGCATCAAAACATTTTATTCCAAAATCCCTAAAAACTAGGAGATTAGCTGGAGTAGATATTTTTGCAAAAGCAAACCTCACAAATTTCTGAAAAATAAAGTCTAGAAACCACTTATAATCTCCCAACCCATAATAGATATGAAAACAATGAGAGAGTATTTTGTTATTAGGTCCATTATTGACAAAATAATCTCTGGGATTTTCCATATTCCTCTCCAACTGTTCGGAAAGTACACTCGAATTTAATGACAAAAACAGGAAAAATCATAGCAGAACGTTACAGAATGGTCTCGTAGCACCTTTTAAAAATTAAACCATAAAACCTGTTGCAATTTTGAGAGAGGTTTTTGTAGAAGAGATGGTGTTTGCGAAAAACCTCCTTCATTTTTTTGAAACTCACCTCTAGATCCTTGGAATCCATGTCTGAAGTATCTATCTCAAACAGACCTAAAAAATACTATGTTTTTTGCTGCCATCAATTTTGAGATTAATTTGTCTTGTAGAAATGATGGAATTGAATGCTATAATTATAGATTTCATGATGATTTTGAATCTCCATTCCATAGCCATCTATAATACTTCTTTTTCCACCCCTGACCATATTGCAAAGCCAAAATCTCGAACATGTATCAAATATGAAGAAGAAACGGAAGTTATGGTAAACACCCTCCACAGATTTCATAAAATAGCTAACCCTTGGCTTTCAAAAAATGTAGAGTAACACTATTTGGAGATAATATAATTGATTAGCTACGTCTTCCCACTCAAGACACCTTGAAATCATTCCGTAGCTCTTTTATGCAACCTCATTTTAATATATGTGCTACACAAAGATTTTGTAGCAGATTTTTATATAGTGGAGAAACTTTCAACTAGCATTCATGAACTGCCTCCAATTCAAAATTATGGTCAACATCATTCTTCATAGACTCAATCAAAACCTTAAAAAAATGAAACCATAATAAAAAATACAATCATAAAAATAAATCAAAGAATTTTGAAAACATAACAACAACTAGAATTGAAGGATAGGGAAAAAATGGCAAAGAAGATGAGGATTCAAGGAAGCAAAGATATTTATGACCTATACAAGTTTGAGAGTTAACAATGTGTTCCATGTGTCTATCCTTAAAAAATATGTACCTGGTGCTAATCATATAATTGATTGGAATGTTATTCATGTGGGACAAGAAGAAGACTTCCAAGTACAACTTGTGTGCATATTGGATCAGAAGATCAAGCAACTCTGGAATCGAGCCATCGAGCTAGTAAAGGTCCAGTGGACCTATTACAGTCCTGAAGATGCAACATTGGAATATGAAGATTCCATGCAGGTAGAGTACCCGCATATTTTTTAATACTTTTGAAGTTCTGATTGTACATATGTGTTATAACCCTAAATTGCACCATATATGGATACCTGGCATCCAGGCCCTCTTACTTGTTATTTTTTCTAAGCCATCATTGAGCATCTCTTCTTAAAAACACTATTTTTGAAGATGTATGCACCCTGCACCATTACTACCCATGCATGTATGATATATGCACCATTACTTCCCACGTATGTACGCTAGTTGCACCACTACAGCCCGTGTATACTCGCAAAAGTTGCAAAAATTAAAAAGTTGCAAGGAATTCGTTGAGATTACGAGCTATTGGGTAGTTTCCCAACTGTCCCACCACCTATAGCCCCTCACCCAACCGAATAACCATCCTTTTTTCATACAAAAGGAGGTGTTGGGGTCTCATTCCAAAGCTAAGCATAAGAACAATGAAACTCTTCAGGTTTCACATCCCCTCCTTGCCCCAAGAATTTGCAACCACCTTGTGAGATTTGTACTAGAATTTCCCATTCTTTCCTTTTTCCTCCATAATAAGCCTATTCCAATTCCCTAGAGAGAGTTTGAGAGGAGAAAGATACATGGAAGCGCAGTTGGAACTTGGTGAAGAGGAGCCCGGACCAGGTTCGAGGAGCAGCTGTCGATCTCATTGTAAGCAAACATTGTGATATCAATAAAAGGAATAATTTTTCTGTCCTGAAATATGATGTGTCAAATATTTATGTTTGATTTATGCTTTACTCTAACATCTAACCCATGATTTATATATGAGATGCATGTTTTTAGTTCCCTATTTATCTATTTGTGAATGCAGGTTAGCCTTGGGAGGAGCCTTGTAGTCAGTGGAGTTATCAAACTTGAAAAGATCGACACCGAATGCGGATTTAAAGGTAAACTTACCAGATATTCTCACTTTGTATTTCATGCATGAATGTGGGGTATATTTGGTGTAGTCTAAAAATTAGGAGACTTTTATATGGTTAGATTTGCCTACATGTTGAACCCTATTGTAGTCCATGGGGGGGGTTTCCTGCTATAGCATAATTGGCGACCATACTGGGGATTCCTCTAGGGTTTTAGGGGATATGTTTTGGGTGTTTTAATTGGTTTTACTACCTTTTTTGAGTTTCTGTAAGTTACTAAGTCTTTAAGGGATTTTGGTCACCTATTGGGGCCATACCAATTCTCTCTTCCCTATCATCATGCCTGTTTGGTTAACTAGTTAGGTTAGTTGTTTTGCTTGTCAGGAAAAAAGAGTTATTTTCTTAAGTTCTTTACCAATGCTTATAACATTAAGTAGCTCGTAGTCAAGCGAAATTTCATTTTAGGTTTTCCTTTAAAAGATCTTAGAAAACGTAGTTATGAAAAGTTGGTTAAAGAGTTAAAATTGCAAATCTTTATTTGTTAAATAGAAGCAATTTTGCTTTCATTTTCATTTATTTCTCCTTCGTCTCTCAAAACACACCACTAGTTTCATTTCTATTTGTTTGACTTAAAACAAGCCACTTAAAATTAACACTAATTTTAAATCAACTAGACTTTATGTTTGTAGGGTCAATCAACTAGTCTAGGCTAGAGCCTTGATTTAGGTTGGAGAGGAAACTCTTCAAGGCTTACAAAACAAACATTGGAGTCAGTTCTAGGGAGTATAAAAAGTCTAGTAAACATGAAAGTTATCTAGGAACCCCCTCTAACACAAGGACTAAACACGAGGTCGCGTGTGGAAAGGTAGCAAAGATAACCCCTCCAAAGTCGGACCAAGCGTAGTGGGGAACGGATATAGAGGACTTGTCGTGGGATTCTAGTAGTCGCATTTTCCACGAAGCTTTGTGGATCTTGAATCCGTTCGAGGTCCTCAGTTGTCTTCCAGACCAATTGGTTTCTATTACCTCGATAGGTTTTGGGCTTGATACCCTACTCATTGTGGTCCACCCAACTATCAACTGTACCCGTCTGGTGACTATTCGCGAGTTGGAAACCTAGTTGCCTTTTATTCTAGTTGCTTACACAGGTGACTGCGGGGGTATACCACGGTACCTAGGGCAGACGTCGGGCCACGCATTACAGAGTATACCTAGAGGGTGCTTCCATATTCGAGTTGCACTTGCACCGGTAAGTTTCTCTAGTGTTGGTTTGTGTAATTGTTCTTCCAACTAGTTAGTGGTTTGCTTGCTTTATCTCGTAGGAACGTTTCTAGTGTATGTTGTTTTTCAACATTAGTAAAATCCTTACTGTTTCACTGATATTTTCAAAAAGTGGAAGATCAGGAGCTCTAATAGTCGCGAAGGCTTCAGGTCCTATCGTTGGTTGCATTGGAACCACCACCGCCACTATTATGGTGAATAAATGACCAACAAGGGTCATTTGAGGTGACCAGGCTGCATGAAACTATACCTGATCCATCCCTGAGAGGAGAACACTTGAATATGGAGGAACAAACTATTTATGACCTTGGAGCGAAAGCTCTCGGGTCGTTTAACCCTACGATCACTGACTTGTCGGTGCCCATTTTGATACAAGTTGTCCCTCCAAGGGTAACACATCACGAGTGTCAGATACTCCTACAAGCAGCGATGGAAGAAAATGTTGCTACTTCGTTAGGGAATCCTCACACTCCCTCAACAGCTTCCACCACAGGGGGAATTCTGCCTCCTAACCCACCTTCGTCAGTCTGGACCACCATGGTCTCGACCGCCTCTACTTCGGGCAACAATATTCTTCTGTCTATGGCAGCGGTCACTGCTCCATTCACCCAAAGTGCGATGGGCCCTCCCTTTTCATATGGGATGCCCGACTTTGATACAAACTTTGTTCTCACCTAATCCACCCTACAGACCATGGGTCTGGGGGCAGGGAGCTAAAACACTCCTTTTCAAGGATCCATGGGGGGGCCCTTAGACCCCTATAACACTTTCCCTTATGGTGGGGATCATATACCCCCTTCATTCCCTTCACTCGGTGGTGCTCCCCAGCAACCCGTCGGGTCGAACATGAACTACAACTTGTTTGGAGTAGGCAATCAAGGACCTTCTTCCTATACCATGTCTGTGGGTTCAATTTCATTCTCTTTGTTCGGTGCATTTGGTAATAAATATTTCTTGTCAGTTGTCATCTCGGCCAAGGGAAACCCTGGTTTTGGACATCAAAATCCTGTGCAGGGTACTATTCCTACAGAGGGGGAAAAAACACGAGTCTTCTCCTCATAGGGACTCTGAAACCCCTTCCACGGTCAATGGAACCCTAGGAAAGGCTCAGTACCTATGCTCGTCGGATTGGCAGGGGGAAACCCTTTCCAGAATCCTTGGAACACAACGCAGGGAGCAATCCCTGCACAACCCTCAACGCCCAATTACAGGATTCATCCGATGACGTCTCAACAAACGCAGTATCTATATGTCAGCCACGACCATGGTATTTACCAGAACCCTAGACAACAACCTAACTTTTCTTGGCATCTTGGTGCCAGTCAAACCCTANGTGGGTTCAATTTCATTCTCTTTGTTCGGTGCATTTGGTAATAAATATTTCTTGTCAGTTGTCATCTCGGCCAAGGGAAACCCTGGTTTTGGACATCAAAATCCTGTGCAGGGTACTATTCCTACAGAGGGGGAAAACACATGAGTCTTCTCCTCATAGGGACTCTGAAATCTATGGCAAGGATCAGTTCCCTTGTCAGGGATGTCAATCGGGGGAAACCCCTTCCACGGTCAATGGAACCCTAGGAAAGGCTCAGTACCTATGCTCGTCGGATTGGCAGGGGGAAACCCTTTCCAGAATCCTTGGAACACAACGCAGGGAGCAATCCCTGCACAACCCTCAACGCCCAATTACAGGAGTCATCCGATGACGTCTTAACAAACGCAGTATCTATATGTCAGCCACGACCATGGTATTTACCAGAACCCTAGACAACAACCTAAATTTTCTTGGCATCTTGGTGCCAGTCAAACCCTAGGCTCCTTTTTTCATGTACATAGTCAACAGCCCAAACTACCGTTTCTGGGGACGCTACAGTTGCCAAACTTTTCAATATTTTTAAGTGACCCAATATGTCACGATCCGTGTTGGCCTCCCATGCTGAATAAGTTTCCCTTAGACATTCTGAAGTTCAAAGTTAATCCTAACGAAGATCCAGGCGATCATGTGACCACTTTTCACCTATGGTGCTCGTCGAACTCACTGCGAGACGACTTCGTACAGTTGTGTTTGTTTCAATGCACTATTATAGGGAGTGCCATGAAATGGTACATCGATCTCAATTTCTCAATATACTCTTACTTTATCGATTTGGCTATGGTTTTCCTAAACCATTTCCAACTACCTATGAGATACGATGTCGGCACCGAATTGCTGGCCAATTTTGAGCAAACAAAGGTTGACCATATCTTGGATCACATCCGAGAATGGTGGGGTTGGAAGAGTTTGATAAAAGTACCAGTCCCACCGGCTTTCCTGCTGGAGTGGTTCCTTAAGTATTTGGTACCTCAGTTACCCAAGGACATGGCAATGTCATGAGTGTTTTCCGAGGAAGAGGCGATAATGAGAGATCAACAGCTTGAAAAAATATACTCTCAGTCTGGTTTACTCTATGAAGTTTTTCCAGACGAACCATGGTCCATCCTTGACAAGGCCAGACACAAGTCTGGACCACATTTCGATGGTATAGTTGTTTCAGCACAAGCGAAGCCCACTGATCATATATCAAATCAATTGTAACAATTATCGATACAACAGATAGAGTCTAGCCAGACCACCGGTTCGGCTTCTCCCCCTACTCAAATGTCGAAAGTACACAGTGTGTAGTCGACGAACTCGAAGGCCAACCAATAGCCTGACGGAAAGAAAAAAAAAAACGAAACAATAAGGGTAAGGGGGATAAGAAACCCACCTACAATGTTGGTGGGGGCAACACAGAAAAAAGAAATTCGAAGTATCTGTGTAAACTTTGCACAGAAGACAAACTGACTCACATGTTCCCTTATCTTGCGGAGGCCTAGAAGTTATTGGCGCAGCATCATCCTATTGTGTTAACAAACCCATTTCCTCATGGGAAAAATTTGACTCAAGCCTCTATGAGCACAGATGGGGGTAGTCAGGGACCCCCTTTGTCTTCTAGTAATCCCTCGGTCGTGATCATTTATATGATGAAAGGTGATGCTTACATAGAAACTAGGGCACATGATTATGGAATGCTTGAAACTATTGAAAAGGGTNTCGGCTTCTCCCCCTACTCAAATGTCGAAAGTACACAGTGTGTAGTCGACGAACTCGAAGGCCAACCAATAGCCTGACGGAAAGAAAAAAAAAACGAAACAAGAAGGGTAAGGGGGATAAGAAACCCACCTACAATGTTGGCGGGGGCAACACAGAAAAAAGAAATTCGAAGTATCTGTGTAAACTTTGCACAGAAGACAACCTGACTCACATTTTCCCTTATCTTGCGGATGCCTAGAAGTTATTGGCGCAGCATCATCCTATTGTGTTAACAAACCCATTTCCTCATGGGAAAAATTTGACTCAAGCCTCTATGAGCACAGATGGGGGTAGTCAGGGACCCCCTTTGTCTTCTATTAATCCCTCGGTCGTGATCATTTATATGATGAAAGGTGATGCTTACATAGAAACTAGGGAACATGATTATGGAATGCTTGAAACTATTGAAAAGGGTAAGAAAGTCATAAACCCATTTGTTCCTCTCCATATCGAGAAAACATTGGAAGAAATAATGGCACACATCCTGAAAGGGGCATTCAAGAAATCTTCTCACAATACAAACGTGAGGGCCTCCCAGAACTACTCTGTGGTGGAGGATTTGTCACAAACCCCTTGCGCGATGTCTACTTTGGAGGTTCTCCAGAGCTTCCCTTCACAGAGAAAGGATATGTTAGCTACCTTAGGATCAGCCGAGACTTGTAATCCGGGAATGATCATGCTTGATATGACTAAATTAAAACGTTGTCTCCCATACCACATTGTGTTTCATATAGTAGTGGCTTACACCATGAAAAATTTTACTCGGCATATTTTTTTCACAGTGGTTGATGAGGGTGCCTCAACATGTGTGATTTCGTTGGCATGTTGGAAGGCCATTGGCCAACCCATTTTCTCTCTGTCACCTACTGTGCTTACTTCTTTCGATGGTTGTTCTTTCATACCACATGGTATCATCCCTTCTTTCCTCGTGCAGTTAGGGGGGAAGACCGTGTGCATCCAAGTTGAAGTGGTCGATGCACCTCTCGACTACAACCTTTTGTTAGAAAGGATTTGGACCTATGCTATGCATGCAATGGTTTCCACAGTTTTCTAGGTTTTGTTGTTTCCACACAAGGGTCAGATCGTATCCNAGGGGGGAAGACCGTGTGCATCCAAGTTGAAGTGGTCGATGCACCTCTCGACTACAACCTTTTGTTAGAAAGGATTTTGACCTATGCTATGCATGCAATGGTTTCCACAGTTTTCTAGGTTTTGTTGTTTCCACACAAGGGTCAGATCGTATCCATTGATCAATTGTCCTTCTCCTATCTTGACCCTACATCGAGGGAATCCACGGTCCCGATGATTGATACCCCTCAACTCACCATCATCAACGTAGGGGTTGGTTTGTGCCCAACTTTGATGGGTACTTTCGATTACCCGCCTCCTTTCGGCGATGTCAAGCTCATATCGGTTGTCCTCGACCAATCTAGGGCTGAAATTTTTCAAGTGTCGTTGTTCCGTATGACTTACTTTAATGATCCGTGGACTCTTCCTTCCCCATCATCCATGATGGAAGGGACAGGGCATCATGGCATGGCCATGCCCTTGTCTTTGGTAGAATTTATGTACTCTATTGTCTAGCAAGCTTCGGTCGACCCCAATCTGACTCCCGCATAGGAGTTAGATCTAGTTCTCGAGCCTACCTGCGCTCAAGGTTCCCTCGCCACTACCAATTCCTTACACTTGGTATTTCCCTCTAATGAGGCGATTATAGAGGCATTGACTAGTCCAGACAAACCCTGGGATGATCTCTGTAACACCCTATTTTCCCCAGTTTGTAAATATAACTAGACTGGCCAAGGACTATGGCAGAATCATAAGTATGAATATGTGATGTAAATGGACCTTGAGGAAAAGGTCAATGAAAGTGAATGATATTTTGAATTATTGCAGGACTGCTGAGAGGGGATGTGCAGAAAAAGAGACCACGATGGCGGTGGAAGGCACCTGAAAAGGTGGTGTTAACTTCCACCAAGAATAAAAATACCGTATTTGGACTCCACTGGCCTAGAGAACCAAAAGAGGCTCACTGGCCCTGAAATTTAATGGCTCGTAGACTGGTAGGTGGATGGCTTGATGAGGGATGGGATGGTGAACCGCCCATCCGTAGAGCCGTCAGGCATGATCGACACGAGGGTAATCGTGCCACACGCAACCTCGCGAGAGGATAAGGCGTATGGAAGAGACGATTGAGGTGGAAGACGCGAGGGGAACTCTGGCATTACGTAGAGTGAGTGGTAGCAGAGAGGAAGGATTGCAACCTTCGCTCCTGGTCACTGGAAGACAGAGAAACACAGTCTCAGAGCATCGTGGTCTCAGCTCGGGGGTGGCTAGTGGTAAATCCGTTGGGAGTCGCTGAGCCTACGGTTGGGTGGAAACGAGAACCCCTCTCAGTAGTTGCACCCACTTCTGGTGTTACCTCTGATAAGTATTTTATGTATTACATCTTGAAATTCATACACTGATATATATATATATATATATATATACTCACAGCACTGTGAGATTGTGAACGATTTTAGTGTAAGAATGTCTGTGAATGTTTTGATAATAATTAATGGACATATGCTTGTAATAGAGGAAGCCATGCACGACTTACGTCGATAAAAATGAATCTAATCATGCCCAGGATGAACTAAGTCAGGTATCCAGTCCATTCTCGGGAGTTTGTTTTCCTTATCTGTATCCAGGAATGCCCCGGAATAGACCTCTTCACGGAGATTCCCTCCTTAGAAAAGTTTACCAAGAACCTGGAAAAAGGACTTGGATGTGCAAGTCTTAGCAACCCTGTATGAAGAGAAATGATCCTCTTCAAAATCCCAAAGTAGCAGCGTAAGGATAAGTATTGATCACCAGATGAGATCTTGTAGGGGAACTTGTTGTCATTCATGATCGTTAAATCGAAGGAATGAGCTAGGGCGTTAATTACCTTAACCCTTTTTCCTCTATCTTTGTGAATAGCGAGGAGATCTGAGTCGTAGACCCCCAGGCTCCATGAGAGCATCTAGACCGTTGATTTTTCCACGTCCAAAGAGCAGTAAAAAAGGGCGCGGCATCGGGACCGATCTGAATCGTCAGATCTGAACTAGAAATCCCAACCGTCGTTAGATCTTTAGGGAGATAGATGAGGGTTAAGCCTCGTGAATAGGGGCAAAACGGATCAGAGCCGTCCATCCGAGGAGGACAGGTCGCAGAGATCCAAGGGTCTCGCGAACTCGGAGGTTC
The DNA here is from genome assembly GCA_032191745.1 of Picea mariana. Taxonomy (NCBI): domain Eukaryota; kingdom Viridiplantae; phylum Streptophyta; class Pinopsida; order Pinales; family Pinaceae; genus Picea; species Picea mariana. Next base: position 3,709 of record JASDQU010309872.1, on the reverse strand, counting down.
GCAAGGTAAGAGCCCAAAAGTTGGATTCTCTAAGTCACGAGTGGCGAAGCCACGAGAGGATCTGAGCCGTCCATCCAAGGAGGACAGGTGGCGGAGATCCAGGGATCTCGTGAGCTCGGAGGTTCGTGGGGTAGAAGTCCAAAATTTGGACACTCCAAGTCGCGAGTGGCGAAGCTACGAGAGGATCAGAACCGTTCATCTGAGGAGGACAGGTGGCAGAGATCCAAGGGTCTCGCGTAATCGGAGGTTCGCAAGGTAAGAGCCCAAAAGTTGGATGCTCTAAGTCACGAGTGGCGAAGCCACGATAGGATCTGAGCCATCCATCCGAGGAGGACAGGTGGCAGAGATCCAGGGATCTCGTGAGCTTGGAGGTGCGCGGGGTAGAAGTCCAAAAGTTGGACGCTCCAAGTCGCGAGTGGTGAAGCTACGAGAGGATCAGAACCGTCCATCTAAGGAGGAAAGGTGGCAGAGATCCAAGGGTCTCGAATACTCGGGAGTTCACAGGGTGAACTCCCAAGTTGTTGGTGTTAAAAGTCATGAGGCGCGAGGACACGAAGCGACGAAGTGGCGAGAGGACTAGGAGTCGTCCATCTGAGGAGGACAGGTGGCAGAGATCGAGAGATCTCGCGAACTTGGAAGTTCACAGGGTGAGAGCCCAAACATTGGTTACTCCAAGTCGCGAAGACGCGAGGAGCGAGGAAGGAAGGAGAGCCATTGGATCTGGGTCGTAGGCAGATCGTTGGATCAGGAACCATATCGCCTATCACGCACTCGGGGGTTCGGAGGTTGAGTGGAGCCACTTTCGACATCAGAAGTCGCAAAGTGCCAAGTGTCGAGGTTTGCATGGACGTGTGGCAGAGCCATAAGGTGGGACCCATGTGGTCGACGGGTGGACACGCGTTCCCTGGTGATAGGAGTCGACACTCCGTTGAATTCTCGCATCTCGGGGGTTCGCGGAATAGGAGGGTGAAAGCTCGACGGTTCAACCGGCGAGGTTGTGAGGTTGCGAGTAGAGAAGAACCGCCAAGGGAGGAGTCAACTCAGCATTGACCTACCACGTCTCGGGATATCGCAATAGGAGAGCATGAGAGTTCGACTCACAAACTCATGAAGTTGCAAGTTGCGAGAGGTGCTGACTTTTAAGCCTACCCTACGGTTACAGGTGGGGAGGGCGCTAATTACGAAAGGAGCTATACACGTATCTCCATTCTACCTTCAAGATTGGATTCAATTGTATCGTTGAGTCGCGAAACACAAAAAGGCGCCTAGTTTGTTTGACCTGTGGTCCTAATCCACGATCACAGGGAGGTGAACAGAGAAGAACTAGCCTGCACTAGACCCCTGTAGGACTTCGGGGGTTCTGTCCCTTAAGGAAGAACGAAAAATTTATTATTTAGGTAGTGGGTGTGTTACAAAGTGGTATCAGAGCATGGTTACAACACTCAGCCTGATTGGGCTCATGCACGAGTCGCGCATAAACCTCGTTCAAAACACTCCTATGAGGAGTAATCCCCTGACTTAACTCTCTTGTCCAGGATTAAAACTGGGAAAATGAAAACCCGACTGTGTGTGCATGTGAAAGAGTTATGAATTTATGCGCAATTTATAAAAATGAATTTAACTCTCGGCTAACAGCTAGCATTTGTCTTTTCACTCAAGCGGACGATCAACCACGGGAATCTACAAACGCAGAAAATGGTGACTCACCAAGAGGTGGGAGAAGGCTCCCATAATAGAGATGAAGATTCTGATGAAAGAAGAGCAATAGGAAACCCTCCAGGCCTAGCTGAGATTGTGAGGAGTCTCATGGTCGAATTGCAAAGCTGCAAGGTCGATAATGAAAGGATGATGAAAGAACAAGAAAAGCAAACCGAAATTAATGCAGTTCTACTACAGAGCTTATCCGACCTACAGCGACAAATGCAGCATGAACCTGAGATGCAGAATCGTGGTCGTGTCAGTGGCCACACTGAGATAAGAACATCTAGAAAGGTCCACCCCAGAGGTAAAGGACCAATGCCAGGCGATTCCACTGAGATGGAAGCTGGCGATTCAAAAGGCTCTTCCAGCAGCAGGACCAGTTCCTATTCTCACAGAAAACAGAAGAAGCAAAAGAATTCTAAGAGTCATAAATTTGAGGAATTCAGGAAGGCCAAACCTCCCTCCTCCGATGGCGAGATAAAGAAGGGAGAGGAAGTTGAGGCTTGGCTACTTGGACTGAAGAAATATTTCAGAGTGCATGATTTCTCAGAGAATTTGAAGGCCCGAGTGGCCACTTTCAATCTGAATGGAAAGGCTTCCATCTGGTGGGAATACCTTAAGAATATGAAAGGGGTCCGCGAGGAGGATCTGTCTTGGAAACAGTTTGAGAAGTACTTCCGGAAGAAGTATTTGTCGGAAAGGTATTTCGACGAGAAGGCTAAAGAGTTTTATGAACTCAAACTGGGGCAACTTACTATGGAGGAGTATGTCAACAAATTTCTTGACTTACTGAGGTATGTACCCTACCTCAAAGCAGAGAAAGAGAAGGCACAATGCTTCATCAGTGGGCTACCCAAGGAATACCGGAACCGAATTGAATTTGACGAGCCAAAGACCCTAGAAGACACTATAAGAAAGGCAACATATTGTCATGAACAATATGGACATCGGATAGAGTCTCATGGAGACTGGAAACAGAAGAATGGTTCAAAATTTCAGAAGAAGGGGAGCAAATCCTCAAGATTGAGAAATTACAAGAAGAACCACAGAATGAACTTTCCAACCTGAAGTGTACTCCAGCAGAACTTTCCCTCGGCGGACGTAAATAAAACTTCTGGACCTATACCAGTAAAGACTGATAACCCAAAGAGAAAACCTTTGGAATGTTGGGATTGCAGAGGAGATCATCTCCGGAGAGACTGTCCACTCCGACAACAGAACAGTCGGAAAATTTATAACATGCAGGAAGCTACCATGGTCAATGATGTGGCAAGGAGTGTGCCACAGATATACCCAGCCTTGGATAATAACCAAGCTGACCACCAAGCTTCAGTGGTATAAATAGAAGGTATGATCTTCAACCATCTGGTATCTATTTTGATTGACCCTGGTTCAAATTTGAGTTATATAGCCCCTAAAACTGTTGATAAGTGTAAGCTACAGCCACAAAAGCAAACTAAACCATGGTTGGTACAGTTAGCCACTGGCACCAAAAGAAAGGTAGTAGAGGTCATACCAGCCTGCCAGTTAATGTTGGGTGAATTTCCCACCCAAGCAACCCTTAATGTATTATCCCTGGGATCATACGATCTGTTGATTGGTATGGACTGGTTGGCCGCCCATAAAGCCAAACTGGACTGTTACTATAAAACCTTAGAATGTGTGATCGAAGAAGGAAAAAGGATAACCCTTCAAGGGATCCGAAAACCGGTCTCGGTGAGACAAATATCAGCATTACAAATGAGGAAGTATTGCCAAAAGGGATGTCCCCTATATGCAGTACAGGTGTTGAAAACAACCGAAGGTGCAGAACCAATCCCTGAAGATCACCCTATCCTAAGAGAATACCGAGATGTGTTTCCAGAGGAAATACCGGGTCTACCTCTGAGAAGAGACATTGACTTCTCAATAGAACTTGCACCAGGATCGGTGCCGGTGTCTAAAACACCCTGCCGGATGAGCATGCCTGAGTTAGTTGAACTCAAATTGCAATTGAAAGAAATGATGG
>JASDQU010309871.1:79850-90786 GCA_032191745.1 Picea mariana | reverse complement strand
TACCAATGAAACCACATCGATCCATCTTCATCATGTATCAATGACAACTCATTGATCCATCTTCATCTATGCATTATCATCAAGGACAATACATATTATATTACATCAATCAATCAATCCTTTGACATCAATCAATCACTTGACATCAATCAATCAAACCATTGGCATCAATGACAACATGATCCAACAGAAATAAATAAGATTTTTGTTTCAAAGATAGCTAAAAGCAATAAAAAATCACTTCAAAACAAAAAACAACCCAAACAAAGTTTATCTTTTACCGCGATTTATTCAGAAAAAAGAAGTGTTCTTTTCACTAAACAATTCTAAAGAAAAACTAGGCTTTGTAATTGAAAGACACTCAAAGGAAGAGATCAAATCTTTCAAAAGAAAACAAAGCAAAGATGGCTAAAAGTAGTTCAAAAACTATCAAGTAGACTGTGAACAAATCATAATCAAACCCAAAAATTCACCCCAAAACCAAATCCAAGGTCTGGGTAAGGAAAACCATAAAAAATCAAGAATTTAACAATTTTCGCAGGTTGGAAGACTAGCACAATGCAGAAATCACTGATTTCTGCGGGCCAGATATGGGTAGGGCACGATGTTTCCGCACTAGTCAAAATAGGTAGGGTGCGGAAATCCTAAGTCGTCGCACTGTCCCTCAAAGCAAGGTGTGGAAATCAAACAAAAATGGAAAAAAATAAAAATTGAGATGGTTTTCCAATGAAGTTTAACGGTCAGAGAGTCAAGCTGGATCTTCTAGTGACTCATAAAACAGAAACCAAGCAATCAAAGCAAGAAAACAAGGAAAACTAGGAAAACATTTGTTTCCCCAATATGGTTGCCAATTTTGTTAACGGGTAAATCAGTGAATGTGTACATAGACTAATCCCCCTAGATCCACCTAGATCTAGAAAAAAACACGACAGGACATGGTGCTTTCCCTAGGCTTTAATCATCGAATTTACTACTAAGCAAAAGACGAGAGACATACCTTTAAATGTCGCTTCCTTATGTCTTTGTTGTTCTTGTTTCGCTCCGGTGCTCTTGTAATATTGATCCTGCAGTGAGACACAAACAAACCAAAGTGAAAGCAGAGAGAGTATATTCAATGACAACCTATGCATATGATCAAGGAATTATGCAATAAAATAAAGATAATTCTATGGGAAAGAAACATGCCACTGTATTATATTAATAATAGGAAGAGAGATTACAACCAGATGCCTTGATGTCGTAAGGTTCCTTCCAACAGTTCCTTGCTTCCCACACACTTTTGATCAAAGAATCCTGAGACTATAGATCTGACATCTATCTTGACAAAATAAAAGATCAAAGCCACTCTAACCAAGCTAATAATTCCAAGCCAAATCCAACTCAATCAAGCTAGCTTTCTCCATGAGAGCTCCTCTCCTTTTATAAGTTGAAGAGGATAAGGGGAGGAGGTTAGGATGATCCCACTAAATCATGAAAGCGAGTAAGATCCAAACCATTCGGAAGCCACCTCACCATAGAAGCTTCTCCTTCTAGAAGCATCGAGAAAATGCTCATTTTTCCCACGTACAAAGGCCGTCGCGACCTGGCTATAGTGCAGCCTGCGGAAATTTCATGCCCTAGATATAGTGAAACCTACAGAAATTATGCACCCTAGCTATAGTGCAGCCTACAGAAATCAGGTATTTCTGCACCCCATCTATGGTGCAGCCCGCGGAAATCCTCCAAAATAGGGTTTTTACAGAGGAAAACACAATCATCTCTTAGGAAAATTTCTTCTCCCTTCTTTCTTTAGGAATTCAGGCCACTGGCCCTTCTGAAGGAAACAGATAGGTTTACATCATTAACGATCATGAGGGTGACGAAAATAATGTGTAACAGCATGGTCAAATGTGAGGTTTGACTAGTTGATGTTTGTTGTATAGACAATTGTTGTGTCTGATTAAAAATCATATTTGTAGCTTTTCTTTGTGATGAACCGACAATACCATCGACATGCTGACCTGACTTCATTTTTTCCAAGTCCAGAATCAATTGTGGCGCATCTAGAATTGTCTCATAGAGCATGCCTAACTAAGTGTAAATGAACTCTAACTACTATGCTCTAAAGATTGCTTGCTCCTCTGTGAATACTCCTGAAGTCACGACATCCTTATAAATATAACGAAGTAACGAATTTAGGAACCATTCTAAAAGAAACTCGAGAGGAACCATGGCCTTAATCAAACTTTTATGTCTCCTCCATTCCTGAATGTGATCGAAAATGTGAGTGGCCTTGTTTTGTTCAAAATTATCCAAAAGCTTTGTGTCGGCATCATACCRGACTAGGAGTTGGAAATRATTAATAAATACCATGGCTAGGTCACCAAAAGTTCCAAACTTTGACCCCTTCATCTCTATGTTACATTTTGTAGTGCTTCTTGTGAGGGTGTGTTCGAATAACYATAACCAAATGGAGTTKTCGTTCAATGAATTAGAGGAACACCATAAATGAAACATCATCACATGATCTCCAGGGCCTTCACCACTCTTACCTTAAAATTTTGGTTCATCTGAAGGCGGTTTGGTAGGAACCGGAGGCCAATTAGGGTTATTACGAATCAGATCGTTCATTAACTTGGAAAAATATGGAAAATGAAAGGTTTCCAGAAAAGGCAGTCTAGGTTGTGACATTAAGGCAGGAAACAAGGGATTAACAAACCCTGAATTAGTAGTCTGAAAAGATGGTCCTGGATTGAAACTGGAACCAGGTTGCGATGAAGAGTTTGAGGATGGACTAGAGCTTTGGATGAAACCATATTGGCCCTAGTTAAGCAAAGGAAAACCTTCACCCATCTGGTTCCCAAACAGAAAATCAAGGTTGCCCCCTATTGACCCTCCTTGCAAAGGAAAATCTCTTTGAATGGGGACATTCTGACTAAGAAAGTGGTTTCCCCCTTGTGGCGTCCCTTGCGAGGAAAAATAGCCTTGCATGGGATTCCATTGACCATGGAAAGGGTTTCCCCCGTAGGCACTGTAGATTAAGTGAAAGTATTACTTCTGAACCCATCATATAATGTGAACAGAGTCAAAGTAGACAACATGTTAGCAGATTGAAATATGTTACCCATAGAACCACCCCACCCCGTGAAAGGGTTAGGGCCAGAATACGGGAACGAACCACTCCCCATAGAGGTAAACGATGGAGAGATATGACCTTCATCCCAAGGAAAAATCTTAGGGGATGGACGAACTCCCCAAACCAACATTAGAAGTTTGGGTCAGTGACTAGGAACTAGTCAAGACACTTTGCATGCTCATCGACAACATACTAAACAAAAGAGTGTTGGTTGTCGAAGGTAATGACATAGTTGCACTCAAAGGGTGAGTGGAACCAACAATCAGCAAGGTAGACCCACTGATTGAAGCAGGTATGATGGATTGCACCACACTCGTCATTTGGTTAAAGAAATTGGGAGGAAGGAATCCTCCTGTGACGATAGTCAACATGGGAGTTGGTGGGACTCCCGACATAGACACTTTTGAAGTGCCTTCCATTATGGCCCACCGAAGAGGGATATTTTCAGTGAAATATGACCCGAGAGCTGGAAGTTACAGAACAACTGGAGCATGGGGCCCAATTAACAAAGGGTTGAAAGGATGAGATAAATCCATGTTTCCAAGATATGATACGGTAACAACCTCCGGAGCATAAGCGTTATTTTTTGTGGGTTTCGTATTTACAATCTCGACAGGACCAATCGGTACAAAGGTGTCAGATTGGTCAAGTATACGCCTAAGAGGAGGAGGTGGAGGATTGACCTCTACTTCTTCTTCAAGAGAAAGACCTTGAAGTCTTCTCGATCTACGAGGTGGTTGATCAACCACTTTGAGTTATTATCTCTAGGTGGTTACCTACACACCTTCCTAGGAAATCTACAATCGTAAACACACCAATAGAAAGTCCCTAAATGCAACAACAATTACAAACAAATTTTCCAATATCCCAACTCTAGTGGATTAGGTAATGAGGTCATGATAGTAACAAAAGAAGGAGAGGACCTTTTGGATGCAGATACGGGTTGATTAAGTCTTATGGACCAGTGAATGAAGGAGTGAGAAGCAATTACCTCAACCTCCACTAACCAGACTTATCTGGTGCAAGTAGATATGCTTCGCAGGGCACCCTCCACCAGTACTGAGAAGTGTGATAGAATTTTTCCCCGGGTACCATGAGAAACCCCCTGAAGTCACCTATGAGATCCCTAAGAAAAGTAACTAAGGTCACTAACTCGCAGTCAACGTTCGCAGGGTACAATCAATAGTCAAGATCGAACGTATAGAAAGGGTAACTAAGCCCAAATCTCTTCCATAGGATTTTCTATAAAAGGTCCAGTGTCACTTCAATAAATCTCAAAATAGGTCAAAAGCTTCCAGAGGAATGATGCCAAGAGGGTCAGTATCACTTCAAGAAAACCTCAACCAGGTTCAAAATTCACAGAGGACTGACACGAAATGAGTCAATGTCACTTTAAGAAAAACCCCCAATATACAATCTCTCCAGTACGCTCAATTAAGCTTCGGAAGGGTTATCGCTTAGGCTTGCCTTTTCTCAACCTCATGTTTGACTCTTGTGTTAGAGGATCTTCCCGACTATACTTATACGAAATTAGTTTTTTCACTCCCTAGCTCAGACTCCTAAGTTTGTTTTTTGGCCTTGGATAAATTGACTATCCAACCTAAACCAAGGCCCTAGCCTAAACTTGTTTGTTTACCCTAATAAAATGAAAAGTCTAATTGATTTTAGTTAGCGTTCATTTTACAGGTTGTTATTTACTCAAAAAGGGTGTGGAGTGAAACTGAATGATGTTTTGACGGACTTGATAGAAAAAAACACTTAACACCACAAATGTGAAATGGAGTTCTTCACTGAAAATGAGAGTGTAAATAACATTTCAAAATTTAACAAAAACAAACTCTTTCTTTTTGTGTGCAAAGAATGCAATTTTTCTTTTAGATACAATGCATTTACTCATGCAAATTTTAGATGCAAGACAACTAACAAGATTGGAATTATTTTCATCGCAACTCTAAAAACAAAATGTTTTTCTTTTTCTTCTTTTTTTAAGTACAAAAGTGAAAAAAAAGAGAGAAAACGTGTGTATGATGAACTTTTATTTTTTAGATGAAAATGCAAAAGGGAAAGGAGGGAAAAATTCACAAACACACACTCTTACACTTTTACTTTATACAAATAAAAAAAAATAAGAAAGCAAAGGGAAAGAAAGATTGCCAGTAGATGACTAGACATCCTAAGAACACTGCAGAAACAGGAAACGGAGTGTAACATACACCCAACAGATCTTTCTAAAACCCTAAACCATAAAAGGCAAAAAAACAACCTTGATTAAACAAGAAAGTTGTAAAATATTTTTGAACTTTTCTTATAATCTTGCAAGCAAAGGAAACTAATTTTGAAACCCAAAAAACCACTCTAAAGACCTAGCAAGACCCAGAAAGATCCCACAGAGTCACAACCCCCACCTCTAGAGATCTAAAAAAGTAAAAACACCCCTCACAGAACATGTATGTGAATGTCCAATGGACAAGTAGCGTATGTACGTGACTTTAACTATAAAAAATCATGTATGTGCTTGACTATACTAACAGAAACCTGCATACACCCTTAAAAAGCCTCTCTAACTGAGAGAGGAAGCTCTGGAAAATTAAAAAACGATTATATAAATTTAGAGAGGGTTAACAAAAGGCCTAAAACATAGAAAAAGCTTCAAAAGAAATGAAAAAAAGAAAGCACCCCTAACGACCCAAGAAATGGAGATTCCCTAGTGGAGTCATTAGTTCTATTACGTAAATCTAAGTCCTATGGCTTTAGGTTAGAGCCACAACATGGAAGTGCCCTTAAAAGACTCCTCTCAACCTCCAATTAAACAATCAATTGGAAATAACTACCTTAAGTATCTACCTTTTAGAAGAAAGGAAGAAGAGTGTACCTGGAATCCTACGTTTGAAGTAGATCATGTTTGAGGCCTTTTTCTCCAGAAATCCATGACAACAATCTTTTGAAAGTATTGCAACCAAATAAGTATGTAACTGCAAGAAAGTAGTTATCCGCTAACTAACTAAATATAATCAGTTCAAATTCTATGTTAGATTCAAGACAAGATACACATAATATCATTAAAATCATGAATTAACACAAAGAATCGGATGAGAATGAGAGTTATTTTATTGATAACAACAAAAGCGGTTGGTTACAACCTGTAACTGTTGCAGAACAATCCTGAAACTAGGCTCCAAGTTCCTCCACCCAAGGTCTGAGATGACAAAGACTACTCCAAATTTTTGCATCCCAACGGGTCCAAGAAAGTAATAGGTTTCTTCCTGACGAGATAAAAGCGAACACAAATCCTGGAAACAAGAGTTTTCATGGGGGGGAGACAATCTCATAAATATAAGGAAACAGGGGCTTGTAGGGCTATAAGGAAGATGTCAGCATAAGGCTGCATCTTTTTCATGTCTTCTTCCTCCATCCCAAGGCTCTTTTTTATACTCCCTTTTGTTAGTTAGAGTAATTATGGACGGACTATAGGAGGTAGGGAACCTGTCAACTCTGCCCGAAATATCAGGATTTATATTTTTTTTGAGCCAATTAAACACGTATGTGGGTTGCTAACTAGAAATCCGCGTATGTACGCTATTTTCTTTAAGGAGATTCAGGTACATCTTGAAAAATGGGATTTTCAATATGTTTTTAGGGAGGAAAAGGGGGGTTCATCTCCTACAAATAGGGAAAAGAATGTAACTGAAGCCAATGAGTCATCATGAGCATAGAAGGTGTCAAATGACGCTATAACACCCCTTTTTAACTTCTTGGGCCCTCCAAAAACTTTGCCAAAAATCCTTCCAGGAAATCCACTCACACCTTTTGCTCAATAAAGGAGTGAGGACTCACCCTTTCCCTTTATTAAAGGGGTGAGTACACTCCAAAGTACCAAAAAAATATGAAAATTGCACTCTCATGAGTGGGGTTTATGGGAAAACTAACTCTATACGTCCCTAAAACCCATGGAAAAAAAAATCTTAACCATCTTGGAATGGTAGAAAAGAGACCCAATGGAAGGAGAAAGGTAAAGGCACTATTATTATTCCAAAGTAATCATCTAGGCCAAGCAACCAAGCCATTATATTCCACTTATATTACCAAGGATTTTATTACCTATATTTCCCTGGAAAACCCTATTTCTTGAAGTTCATTTCTCATTTGTATCATTGAGGCCTAAGATCCCTTGATCTTCCTCATATTTATGAGGATAAGAACGTTGGAGGCGTTATAGTCCTTAGCGGCCCGAAATTGGAAGAATCCATACAACAATTACAGACTATGCCAGTAGCAAAATCAGGTACATTTCTTTGTATTGTTGTTCTTGATAATAAAATGAATATCTATCTTCTTTCCCTCCCCTACATTCTGATTTTTTTCATATTGAATTCAACCTCCATTACAGTGTTTAGTCAAGGAACTAACTTACCTAATAAAGTTGGCTAAAGTAGTTATTCTATGTTCATTTTCATTTATCTCGATATTTTGAGAAAGGTTTGTTGTTTTTGTATGTGTGGGTTTGCAATCTAAAGCAAGAATGATGACAGTTGGAGTGAGGACAACCGACAAGGATCGTCTCCAATCAGTCATCTAAACTGGGTAAAACCTGTTGTAACTAATTGGTAGTTATTGAAAGAATATCATAGGATATTTTTTGGAAATATTAGTATTATTCTTTAAAACTTGATATGTTATAGTCAACCCTAGCTATAGAAAAAATCATTTATGCAACAAGGAGCTCAAGGGAACCCATGTATGTGGTGCATGGGGGGGACTATTCATATTTCATATTCTCATGGTTTAAAATTTTATACAAGTTTATGAAGAGTTCTCTAACAATTATGTTGATCTTAGGGAACTCAAGTTAGCTTTAGAAAAAGTGGTAGAAAAGGTACAAGTATTTGGTGATTCTCAAGTTGTTATTGAGTGGATGTTTGGAACTATTTCATGTGAAAATTTCATGCTTTACCCTATTAATGAGGAAATTGTTATCATAAATCTTCTTTGATATCTCCTTCGACTACATACAAAGTAGAATGAATAGGCTAATCGATTGTCAAAAGAAGGATTTAATATATTCACTGATAGATGGCTAATTCGATAAGTAAGGGATGGACAACTATATAAAAACTTACATGGACCATGATATTAAATCTCATAGATTTGTATTATCTAGTTGTTTACTGTTGAATAATTGTATGATTTAAGAGGAGATTCAAACTGATGTTTGTAATATTTTTGAATTTTTGAAAAACCATATATGAGAAAACCTACATGAAGTTATTTATGTTTCAAAAGTAGGTATATATTGAATAGTTATAAGAATCTTTAAATGGATGTAGTATGTACTCTTTATGTAAATGAAGCTTAAGAACTATGAGGATGAATAGTCTTACACTATTCAACATATATGTAATGCCACTCAATATCTAAAAAGTGTATTTTTTTATTTATTTACTTTTATTAATAGAATTATAAATAAATAAATAAAAATTGTGAAAAAAAAAAGATAGAAGTTACCATGATGAAAAAACAATTCATACAAGATTAACATAAAATTGTGTGGTGATATAACCATATTTTTATATATATGTAATATAGTAAATGTTTAAAAAAATATGACTATAAACTTTATCATGATGATATAACTATATTTATATATATATGTGATATAGTAAATGTTTAAAAGAATATGACTATAAACTTTATCATCTAAACAAAACTTGCACTATGATAAAAATATATATAAATATATTGTTATGCCACTACATTACCCTGTATCAATCCAAAGTCTAATAATTATTATCTTAAAATAGAATTGTGTGGTGATATAACCATATATATATATGAGACATAGTAAATGTTTAAAAGAATATGACTATAAACTTGTCATCTAAACAAAGCTTGCACCATGATAAAAATATATATAAATTTATTGTTATGCCACTACATTACCATGTATCAATCCAAAGTCCAATATTTTTAGGTTAGATTCAAGAGTAAACTCATTTTTTTATATGGAAATCATTTTAGATATTTTTATGTATTTTTATTTTAATAATGGTAAGAGAACATTTATATATATATAATTCAAAATGTTATAAATTTTTATTACATAAATATAAAAAAATCTTTTGAATCATATGTGTCACATTACTTCATAATTAAGAAGAAAGTTATTAAGAAATTCACAATATTTTTAATATTAAAAATAGTTTAATTTGAGAAGAGGAATTCATGATGAAAATAAGTTCACATTAATATGATATATGGTTGTGTAACCCCTCTCTCTCTCTCTCTCACACACACACACACACACACACATATATATATATATATATATATGAAAATGATGATAAACTTTACCATCTAAACAATCTTTGCACCATGGTACAAGAATATATAAATATATTATTTCGCCACTATATTACCTTATATCGCTTCAAAGTCCAATGATTTTCAATTTGGCTTCTTCTTATTCATGAGTCAATTTATTTTTTTCTAAACAATTCAAAGAGTAGTTTGACATATAAGATACACAGGATTCTTTATTTAAATGAATATCAAAAAACTTTTAAATTATCTATCTTAATTAGAGAAAACAATCTTCGTTACTCTCCTTCCTTGTACATATTGTTTGCCCTACATTATTCTATATCACTTTAAAGTTTAATGATTTTCAACTTGGTTTTTTCTAGGCAAACAATCTTCATTACTCTTATTCCTTGTACATATTGTTTTCCCTACATTATCCTATATCACTCTAAGGTTTAATGATTTTCAACTTGGTTTTTTCTTCTTAAACTATTTTTAAGATCAAAAGGTTTTCAAAACTGAAATTGTTTCTTTAAGGTGATGACTTTCCAAACAATATCTAAAAGATTTTTTTTCATTAAATTTTTTAGATTATTATTATCATCACATGTAACAAAACTTTTTTCAATAATAAAAATGGTTTTATTAGAAAAGAGAAATTTAAGATAAATATCAATGCACATTAAATTACAAGATATCATAACCATATGTTTATATATTTTTGTATAGTAAACATGAAGATGATCTAAACTATGTTTGCATCAAATCAATTGTGAATTGTAAATAATGAAACAAAATCTATATTTAAATTATTGTTTCCTTGATAAATCCTTGTTGTTTCTCTTTTATTAGAAAAGAGAAATTTAAGATAAATATCAATGCACATTAAATTACAAGATAACATAACCATATGTTTATATATTTTTGTATAGTAAACATGAAGATGATCTAAACTATGTTTGCATCATATCAACTGTCAATTATAAATAATGAAACAAAATCTATATTTAAACTGTTGTTTCCTTGTGAAATCCTTGATGGTCATTTACGTTGTAGTTAGTTAAACTTAGGGTACCCTTATTATAAGCTAGTGCAAAAGTTTTAGCAGCTCCTTAATAAGGCTTTGGTTGAGCATTGCAACAAACAAGTCCAAAATGCTCTTTCATAGTGATGCTTCTTTATATTGACAAAATATACTAAAGAGTAGACTTTTGGGGTTTGTTTACTTTGACACCTTCTTTACTTTGAGAGTTTTTTGGGTTTGTTTACTTTGAGAGCTTGGTACAATGTTTCCAAATCTTTATATGAGTGGCACTTTAGTTAAAACTTGTTTTTACCACTGTATTGTAAAGTTATAGAACACACTTTAAAGGGTATACTATTGGGCATGATTTATAATTAAATGAATTTAAGTCAGTATGACGGTTACAAGAGAATGTGTATGTTTTCTAATAATTTAGTTTGAGTGGGTCTAATGGCTAGGAACATGTGTTTCATCTTTGAAGGTTATAGGTTAAAACCAAA
>JASDQU010309871.1:34680-62406 GCA_032191745.1 Picea mariana | reverse complement strand
AAATTTTGTAGTTTTCTAACTTTTCATTGGTTAATAAGTTTAGAGTGTTATTGGAACCTTCACGTGGTTCGAGATTTCAATTTAATTGATTAGACACTTCACATTAAAATAATCCCACATACGATCTCGCATATCTACGGCACCCGAACAACCAGTTGAATCCGTGTTAGTTGGCCCTGAATCTCGATCTCGATCAGTCTCTGCCTGTGCCTATGCTGATGCCGGTGGACTTGAAACCGAGTGAGAGGACGCCTTTTCCTTAACAACGGGTGAAGCTGCTTATTCTAAAACTGTTGACCCACCAAAGTAAACTGCCTATGCTTCTAGTTTTCCAACTGGATATGAATATGCGATAATTGCAAGGAAAGGGCCCGGGCCGTTAACTGACGGAAATTAACCTCAGGCTGATGATATGGCATTATTGAGGCGTTCAAAATTAGCTGGCTATGCGACGGCCATGTCCTTTATCCTCTCCATATACCGCGAATTGCATGTCGACACCCGTTGTCTTTATTGTAGACAGAATTATGTTTTTTTTCAGTTGTTGGTAAGGAGACAGTATTATGCAGCTTTGCTGCTCTTGTTTAAAAATGGATGTGGTATATATGGAAGATTCAATAAACATTGACTGCAATGATTTGAATCATTATTTTCATACAAATATATTGGATGAAGTTTTCCATGTAGTAAGATCTCTTTTTAAAATTTTCGATGCAGGATAAAATTACCCTATCCTCTGCAATGGGGTGCTCCGACTTTTGATGCCGGTCATACGTTTGGAATGATGTCTGCAGTTCTTGTTGTATATGTAACATATCACTATGAGAATTATAAGAGTTTTTCATAGTAACATGATATCGACCATGTATTGTAACATTAAGAGCTCTTGCCACGGAGAAATTTATCATGATAATTAAAAAGTAATTTTATATCTCTTTTTGGAAAGATTCTCACCATTTGGTATAGTTTAAATTGCCATAATAAGTTGCTGAAATTTTATTGATGGGCTCTACCGTGCACATGCATGAGTAGAAGTATCATTAAGGCTATAGCACATTAGACTTTATGTATTTGTTAGATCCCCTCCTTAGGTGTAGTAGTTTTTGATGGGCCCTACCGTGCACATGCACGAGTAGAAGTACCATTAAGGCTATGACACATTAGACTTTATGTATTTATTAGATCCCCTCCTTAGGTGTAGTAGTTGGCAATGTTTTGTATATATGAAATCTTGTTAGGTCCCTTGTGTTTTGTTTCACGTGTAATGGTCGGTGTTGCATCCACACAAAAGACAAATTACATGAATTTTATTAGTTTTGCTATGGGACTATAGCAATGAGTTTGGTTTTGATGTGTCATTGATGTGATATTAATTTTCCTTTCACTATAAATTTGTGTATGCAATGTAATGTTTAACATAGGAAAACAAATATATATTTTTGGATATAATACAAATATTTGTGTTTCTCATTTCTAATTGATTGAGAGAATTGAAGTGTTATTGCTCCCTTCACGTCTTTCAATATGTAGAATTAATTACATAATCAATGAATTTCACCAATCACCACATCTAAATATAAAATGTTGTACTTTGTATTTATTATTATGCATTATTATATTTATATTATATTTATTATCTAATATATTATTTATTATTGTATTTATATTATATTTATTATATTTGTATTATATTTATAATATATTCATTATATTTATATTATATTTATGAATATTATAGTTCCATTCAACTACGGTTCATTATACATTTTGAATAACAAACAACCCTCAATTATTATCTTTTGACAAAAAATATTCATTACTTGTGCATTTAGTTATATTAAGTTTTATTGTTCAACATGTATTTCCCAATTAACTCGGCAGGGACTGCGTTGCCATGCAACCCTTGTTTATTATGTTGTGTTAAGAGATGTCACCATGTGTTATTATCTAATGGCTTGTTAAGAAGCTAGACCCATCACTTCAAGTGGGTGTCTTGCATTGGGATTCATGTACCATGCCTCAAGGTCCATGACACTACATGGAGATCCATGATGTTGCATTGGGGTCAATGTAGTCATCATTGATCATATCGAAAGACATTGGGATCCATTCCATTTTCCTTGTTAGAGATAGTGATAAGGTCATCTTTAATTGTACGATGGTCGTCTTTACTTGTACAGAGGTCATGGATCAGATTTCCATCGAAACTATTTACTGAACTGTTGTGAAGGGAGATTGTAGGGGCAACGATTTGACAACAATTAGGGTTTCCGAAAGATGCGGTAGGGTTGAGATCAATTTTGAAATTAGGGTTTCTGTTTAGAAGCTGATGATTAGATGAGGGGTTGGGGGTGGAAAACGTGAATAAATATGCATGGGGAGTTAGCATCAAGTTGAAAGGGCGATGAGGGCGAAGTCGCGGAGGGGGAGGATGTGGATAGATTGTGGGACAAAGATAAGAGCAGAGGAGATGGTTGAGGTTCATTAAGGCTAGAATCATGCAAGAGGACTGTAGAAATTTTTTCTTTCTAGACTGGATGGATAGTGGGAGAGGATGGATCCGACTGCGAGCGATTGTTAAGGAGGGTTATAGGGGAGACACCATGAGAAGACTGCTGTGGGTTCCATAAATGAACAGTGGCCTGGGCGGAGATTTGCTTGGATATGAGATTAGAATATTTTTGGATTTGATTAAGAGATGAAGAATTAAAATAATTTAAAGCCGCATTGTATGATATACGAACAATGACAGAGCATATATCACCAGAAAACGTAGAGGAAAGAAATAAATGGAGTTTGTAAATCTTAAGAGATAAACGATCAAGTTATGACCTGGTGAAACGAATTTCTGCGCGTTTAATGGCAGTGTTGGCCCTGCTTAGAATGCGAAGAACGTCATGTCGCCGAAAATGTTGGTGAATGCGAGTAAATGGATGAAGAACCCTGGAGTCACGACATCTCTTCAAGAAGGTAAGGTCAACAACTCTCTTCATGAGTTTGATTCTCAGCTTTTCAAATATCCTGGTCTCTTTGAGACTATCCTCTTCATAGAGGTTAATAATTAGTTTATGCAAGTTTCCATAGTTAGTCATAATTCATAAGATTTTTCTTGATAGTCCGTATTTTAGAGTGTTGAGTTTTGAATTTATAAGATACGAGGGTTTTTTTAGAGTGTTAAGTTTTGAATTTATAAGATATGAGGGTAAGTGACAAGTGACAGTTGAGGTGGAGGGGGTAAGAGAAAACATCAATTAATTTAACAGTTGAGAAAAAATTATTAAATTAATAGATGGAGATGAGAAAAATATAATGAAAAAGAAGGTAAAAATGGTTGGTTAGAATAAGAGAAGACTTAAATTAAGGAGAAAGATTTTTAGTAGTCAAAGAGGTAAGAAATAAGGGTGGAAAGAATTGAATGTTAAAGTAATTATTTGAAATGTGAGAAAAATATAAAAAGGGAAGAGGTTTATATATCTTAATAAAATTCAAGGATTAGAAAGTAATAGTTTTTAAACAGTTAAGAATAAAATTGAGAAACTTTTAAAGGGAAGATAAAAATCAAAGAAGGGGGAAGATTTAAAAGGGGAAAGAGAAGCAGAGAGAAAGGGAAGAGTTAGCTCAGGGGAGGAGCGGGATCAAAAAAGAGGGAAGGATGGGGGAAAATAGGAAAAAGGTCTAACCGAAGGACCCCTGATGGTCAAAGTGGTGAATGGTGGGTTTCCAGAAAGAGGACATGTTTTGTGTTCCATATGCTAGTGCAATTGGCAGTACAATGCATGCAATGGTTTGTACTAGACCAGACATTGCACATGCAGTGGGAGTTTTGAGCAAGTATATGTCAAAACCAGGGAATAAGCATTGGACAGTAATAAAGATGGTTTTCATGTATTTGCGTGGCACTACTAGTTATGAATTGTGCTACCAAGAAAGAGCAGGATTTGACAGAGTGTTGGAAATTCATGGCTTTGTGGATGCAGACTGGGCTGGAGAGCTGGATCACAAAAGATCTACAAGTGGGTATGTGTTTAACCTGTTTGGAGGAACAATCAGTTGGATGAGAAAAATACAGTTTGTAGTGGCACTCTCAACTACAGAAGTTGAATACATCGCAACCACTCATGTAAGCAAGTAAGCAGTATGGTTACATAGATCGTGTTCAGGTATTGGGTTGGTACAACAAGCTGTAAGGATAGATTGTTTTAGTCAGAGTGCAATCATCTTGGCGAAGAACCTGACTTATCATTCAAATACAAAGAATATTGATGTTCAATATCACTTTGTGAGAGACATGGTTGAAGAAAAGAAGGTGTTGCTGATGAAGGTGGACACTTTGAAGAATGTTGCATATTCATTAACAAAATCTGTGAGCGCTAAGAAGTTCTCTTGGTGCAGAGGATCTATGGGCATTGTTGCCTTGGATTTTTGACTATGTAACCTTGTAATCCCATGTAAGCAAATAAAACAACAATTGGGAGAATGTTGGGTATGTGTTGTATTCTTTGCATGACCAGACCTAGTGTTGGTTGTGGGGTCACATGGGTGTTGGTTGTGGAGCATAATTATCTTCCTGATTCATATGTAGGTATGCCTACCCCCATTTTTTCGGGGGTTTGGGGGTTGGCCCCCAAATGAAGGGGGTTTGGGGGGGCTCTACCCCCCTTGTTGGGGGACATGGGGGCCAACGAGCCCCCGAGGAAAATTTTGGTAAAATTTCCTTGTAAAATATTGTATTTTCATAGTCATTATGGACCATTCATTACAAGGTCATAGATCTAATGATAGAAGTTATGTTATGATTTTCGGCCAAGACGAAAACTCTCTTTTTTGTATGAGGGCATTATATTGATTGTTTATGATGAATAGAAGAGGTGACTCTAAACCAGTTTATAGTTTTCCTGGTTTGGGTTTCCAAGGTAAAATATCTATGTAATGTGTGCGTGTGCCATTGAATCTTTTCTATTTTTTTTATTACGAATATGTTTTCAGTAATTAATTGTACAAGGTTAAAATCTACATAGAACTCTTAGATTCATACCACTTTGAATCCATTTATCCCATATATGAATTGGCACTTGGTCTTAGGGTTTCTACCTTCATACTCCTTTCTCACACCACCCATTTATTCCACTTCTACTACAACCATTTGTTTTGCTTACATTGACTCTTCACAAAATCATCTTGAGCCTTGACTTCATAGCCCTAGCAATCCTGTATCTATGAAACCCCCTCTTGAGTTGGAGAAGAGACTACCAAAATTGTGAGGAAGAGCTACCGAGGTGACAATGGGTAGCCTTCCTAATTGCACAAAACTAGCCACTTGATTCTTGAGACCTTACAACATACAAGGGTGCTAGATTTTGTTGTAATGGTGTCATCAAATCAAGCTGAGATGGGACATCCATTAAAGGAGTTTTAATTTGAAATGAAATGTACATGATAAATATTTAATTCAAATTTCAAATGTGAGGTCACATGCATGACAACTTGAAATTGAATGAGAAGTGCTCAATGAATTAGGGCATATTTGAAAATTGGAACCCTCTTCACTATGGTTAGGTGAGGGAAGGCTTGATTAGGAAATTATGGTCGATTAAGACATTAGGAACGAGTTCATGTGGAGGAGACTGGATTGAGAAATTAGGATCTTGTATCACCAACATTTTTAAAGGAAGACCTTATTGCAATTGAACTTCAAAAATGGATTTACTCATGCAAAAAGTATGAAAATTTGTCACATGCTTGAAAGTAGAGTTGTAAGCAAGCTAATCGAGAAATTGGGACCCCATGACACTACCTTAGTAAAGGGAAGGCCCAATTAGGACATTGGGGTTGATCACTGAATTGGGCCCCGTCCACACCGCATTAGTGAGATGAGGGCCTGATTTTGGAGTTTTGGTCCAATCATCAAACAATGTTTGAAAATAAAATAACTAAGGAAAACACATCAAACAAGACCGAAAGTTTGTAAAGTCCGTATAGTGACAAGAGGGTTTGATTCAGATATTGGGGCCCATTACTACATCAGGGAAAAGTAATAACACTTAAGTGAAAAGAAAGCCTAATTTTGATGTCGAGGTTGATTGAGAAACCGGGTTTGAAAAGATCTTGACTTGATTGAAAATTCGAAAAGGAGAGAGGTTTGAGTAGTAAGGAGGGTCTGATTAGGAGATCGAGATCGATTCTAAAATAAGGATTTGGCGACACCAAGTTATTGAAAGGAGGATCTGATTTGAATATTGATCCTATTCTTAAATCGAGGGGTTGATCAAGTGGAATAAGTGAAGAGAGTCTCGACTCGAGGACTGAGTCCAATCTAGATATAGGGGACAAAAGAGTTCGAACCATAGAATTCAAGAATTATAATTGTCTAAGGATCACCATTCAATATTGAACTAAATCAAAACCTAGCAAATGCAACATGAAGACTAATCTAACTTGACCAATTGGAAGAAAGAATCAATGCAACAAATGCAATAAAGAACCAAGGTTAATGTGTAACCCAAAAGAAAAAAAAAAGTATATACTGACTAGTGACAAAAAGTGAAACCCCAACTTTTACCCAAACTTGGGGGGTTGTTGAGGGCTCAACAAAATGATTTCATCACAATCTCCTCATTTGTAATTAATCCTAATGATATTTGTGATAGATCAATCACAATTAATTACATGTAACCAAATGGGTGTAGACTCCCATTGGAGATGGATGCACTCAAATAGGAGATCCTACAAAGAATTTTAATGCTCAACTATACTCAAGTTCTAGGACAATGCCCCCAAGGAATTCTCACTTGTGGAAAAGGGTCACACACTACATTCTTTTCCTTGGGATTCTTGTTGGTGGAGGGAAGTGTGTGAGAAAATTAGGCGGCCCTTGTAGATGTCTAGTGACATCGATGACACTAATTTATGCATGCATCACTATAATTTACCGAGTTATCATGTTTCTATTAATGTTCAATTTTATTTAGTGGTGCTAATTCATAGAAAAATTCTTTATAACAATGATATATAAAATGTTGTGGATATTCCACTGGATAGTTCATCATAACAAATCTAATAAAAATATTGAAATCTTTACTGTGAAGGTTAATTTCCATTAGATCTCATATTCTTTCATTGCTGGTTTTCTACTTAAAATGAAATAGATGAAATGTGAAAAATAGAGAACAAAAATAAATACTCACACACCATCTACAAATAAACATAAGATATAACTTGGGAAACCCAATACGGGAGAAAACCCAGCTAGAAGGTGAGATCACTTTGCTCTATTTTCTTTGAATGCAAGTACAAAAAAAGAGACAATCTCCGTGGAGTTACCTTTGACACCGTCGCTTGTATGGCTACTACAAGATCTCTCCTCCTCTGTTATTCTCTCAAAATACCACTCTTAGGTGCTCTGCTCAAGTATGGAACAAATACAATGCTAAATGATGGAACCCTTTCTCCTCGTAGAGGTTTGATATTTAACATAGCTCGATAGCCATCTTGGGGTAGGGTTTTGACTTCCTCAACCCTCGATTATGATAAGGTTTTGGACTTTCTAGAATATTCTTGAAAGTCCTCACATGGATAGCCTCGTATGCATGAGTAATGGAGCCAACATTGCATCCTCTTGTACCATGAGGGTAAACATAGTGGGTCAACTTGCAGGAGGCATAAATTTTGCATACGAACTTTGATTGAGGTATATGACGTATCGTTGAAAAGGTATCAGAGTGTAGAAAATGGAATCTCTTACCAAAGTGAGCTTTTCTCATGAAAAAGTTGTTTAATGCCTCAAAATGGCTTTGGAAGATTTCCAATAGTTTTTTATCTAAATTTTTCAAATTGGGACCCGTCGCAAAAATGACCCTGCAAGTTGATTCCCCCAATTTTTCCACTCTAGAAGCATCGAGGTAGTTGACAAATAATATAATGATCCAATCTAGATCATACCTCCCCATTTAGGGAGGATTTTGGTCCCCAAAATATTTATTTAATGAGGCGAGGAAATTTTTTCTCTACCTTCTCCTTGGAGTACCATTTTTCTTTACCTAGAAGTTGTCCTTTCAACTCAATCTGCCAAAGTTCATGCTACCCTTGTCTTGTAGTTCTGGAATTCTTTTACAAAATTGTGTCCTCTGCCGACTCTGCCTGAGGATCTAGTGCTAAGTCCTCTACGGAAGGTAGGACCTACTCCTCCTCTCGATCCAACATGAAAGGCTCGTAAAGTTTGAGATTCTCCACATTCACTACTGAGTAAGTGTGCATGTATCGGGGTAGACTGAGTCTGTAGGCGTTATCTCCCACCTACTCCATTATCTCGAAAGGTCCATATTGGAGGGCCTTGATATTCTTACTAGGTCCATGTAGTATTTCCTTGTTAAATTGTAACCAAACTCTGTCTCCCACTTTGAATGTCTTCTCGGTTCTCTGTTGATCATGTTTGGCCTTGTATTTTTTCTATGACTTCTTTAGCATCTCATGTACTTGTAAATGGATTTACCTAATCTTCTCAATTTTTTTTTTTCTCTCAGTGCATATCCTATCAGGTCGTCCCTCACTCCTTCTTAGTTGTCCATATACAACATCCAAGGGTGAACGTGGAAAATATCCAAAGTAAGTTTCAAAAGGTGACTTACTAGTAGAAGTGTGGACTGCTCTATTATAAGAGTGTTGTATATAGATCATATTTTCATCCCAGGTCTTTGGATGCTTCTGATTATAACCCCTCAAAAGCTACAACAAATTCTTGTTGACTACTTTTGTCTGCCCATCTATCTGTGGATGGAATGTTGTATATCTCTTTAACTTAATGTCCATCTTCTCCCATAATGTAGTCCAAAATGTATGGTGAAATATGGTATTCCTCTCTAAGATTACGCTCCTTGGTATCCTGAAGTGCACCCAGACCTGTTCAAAGAACATGTTTGTTGCTTCCTTTCCTTTGATGGTATTTTTACAAGGCATGAGAATGCACATCTTGCTGAATCTGTCTACTACCACAAATAGATAGTCACGTCCCTTCTTGATTGTTGGTAAACCTCGCACAAAATCCATAGAAATTCTTTCCCAAGGTTGAGTGGGTACAGGTAAGGGATGGTATAAACCTTGCTTCCTATTGCTAGGATTGCTGGTACAACAAAGTATACATCCTGTAATATACTATGCTACATCTTCTTGCATTATAGGCCAATACACATATCTCTGTAAGTTGGAAACTATCTTCTCAACACCAAAATGTCTTGCAACCTTGGAGGTGTGAGCCTCTCTGATAAGATGCAGTCGTTCACCTTTAGGGACATAGAGCTTGTTGAGATTGTAAGTAACCCATTCTGGAAATTATAGTCAGCCTTGCCATCACCTTCTTCTATATGAGTTTGGCCCTGTAGTTGTTGAAACACCTCCTTGAAGTACTCATCTTCTGTGTATGCCTCTTTGTATGCATCATGGGTAAAAGGCCCCATGTGCATCATAATTCCCAAAGCTACAATCTTGGATGCGGGTGGCCTTTAAAGCATGTATGCCAACCTATTTGTGTTGCTCTTCTTATACTTGACAACTAGATGAATGCTGTAAAATCCCCATCCACTCGTAATGTCTTGTTTGTTATAGCTTACTATAGGTCCACAAATACTATAGCAGTTGGTGATATGTGTGGATGATGGTCTACTTTCCCATCAAATAGTGCTTCCACTTCTTAATAGATTGAACTAGGGCAAAGAGTTCCTTGTCATAGGTAGGGTAGTTGAGAACTTTCCCATGAAATATTTCAGAATGATAGCATACAAGCCTTCTTCCTTGCATCAAAACTGCTCCCATGGCATACCCACTTGCACTTTTCTCCACTTTGAAAGAATTTTTCAAGTTTGGTAGTGCGATAACTGGAGCTTGGATGATCTTTATTTTCATCTCATCAAAATCATTCTATTGATTCTTCCTCCACTGGAAACTCTTACCACTTGTTATGGTGTGGAGTGGTGAAACTACCACTAAAAATGAAGCTATGAACTCCTGCAAGTACTGTGTTACCCCAACAAAACTCCCAACTTTCATGACATTTGTAGGAATTGGCCATTTAATGATGTCCTCCATCTTTATGAGATCTACCTTGAGCTCCCCTCCACCTATCACATACCCCAACTACACCAAAGGTTGTTTAACTATCTCACATTTCTTGAGGTTAGCCAGTAGTTGGTGCTTCTTCAGAGTCTCCAACACCTGCATGAGATGTGAGATGTGCTCCTCCCAGGTAGCACTATAAACCAATATATCATCCAAATAGATTATAACAAATTAATCTAGATATGGACGTAATGCATCATTCATCAGTATCATAAATGTAGCTAGTGCATTACATAAACCAAATGGCATAACCAACCATTCATACAAACCTTGCCTTGTCTTGAAGGCAGTGTTGATCCAGATTTAGGAGCAAAATGAACTGATTAACAGACTAAATACAATAAACACAGATATATGAAGAACAACACAGATATCTAGTGAACAATATCTTCTATTGAATAAATTAAATAGGTCGAAACTGTAAAACTGCATAATTGAAACAATTGCTCGAATGGTGGTAGCTATCTCTGAGAAGATATGTGGCTGCTACGTGCATCCGTCTGAGCAGAATGATTACAATGAGGCTCCAGAGGCCTTTTTAATATTACTCATGAATGCCAAAACCCTAGACATCCAAATAACCCTAGGAGGTGAAACACCAAAAGTCATGTGTGCCCCTATGGGTAAGTTGGTACCTCAACTTACCGGGGTTGTAGCTTTTGCATATGACCTTCATTTTAGGCATGTGATAGTCCATTGGAAAGGTATTTTAGAGAACTGCATGTTATGCTGTCAAACTCTAGATTCTTCTATAGTTTAACTGTGGTGAGCCAAAAAAACATTGTTTAGGGATCCAAAATGGACCTGGAAGTACAACAAGATGTGCTGACATGAAAACATACAAAAGAAGCCAATTGGATTAGGTCAGAGGACACCAATATCCACCTGGAAGATGTGTAGGGTTTTAGACAGCCCCATAAGTGTAGAACCCACAATTACAAAGAAGTACATAAGAACGTGCTGAACTAAAACTGACAAGAGGATCTAATTGGAATAGGTGGGCGGCCACCGATATCCACCTTGATCAAGTCTTCTTCCTTGACGCATACTTGGTGGTATCCTGATTTGAGATCTAATTTGGTGAAATATTTTGCGTGTTGCACCTGATCTAACATATCATCGATCCTAGGTAGAAGGTACCGATTTTTGGCTGTAATCTTGTCCAATGCTTTGTAGTCAATACATATTCACCAAGTCCCATCCTTCTTTGGTACAATTATGACAGGTGACCCACAAGGTAAGGTGATTGGACGAATCATTGCCTGCTCCAACATCTGTTGCAACTGCATCTTCACTTCATTTTATTCCAGAATAAACTGTTTATATAGTTGTATATTTGGTAATGGGGAGTCTAGCAGTAACTATTTTTCGTGCTCCACTTCCCTCCTAGGTGGTATCCTTTTAGGCTTCTGGAACACTTCTTTGTATGCATGTAGCAATTCATCCAACTGATGTTTCTGCTCTTTAGTACACCCCTCTCGGGATGTGTTTACTCTTAATGACTCATCCTCAACCTGATATTCTCTAAATAAAAGTAAAACATATTTCTTACTGGAACTAATCAAATTTATTGGCTTGGTTGGCACTTACTAGTGAGATATTTGACTTGTCTTTATGCATGTTGATAATGTAGGACTTCCCATCCTTGATTAGTTGGTATTGGTTGGCTCTCTTCATGAAAATTGCATCCCTCATATATATGTAGGGGCTTCTAAACACTTCTGCACATACATCAAGAGGTACCATGTCCAATTCATCTTCATCAATAAAATCGACACTTACAACAAAATTTATATTACATTGTTTCATTACCTTGATCTCCACATCCTTTTTTACCCATCCCAATGGATATGGGATAGGATGATCGCGAACCTCCAATCCAATCTTGTTGACCAGATCCACTACTATAAGATTATCTTGTGAACCAGAGTCGAATAAGGCGTCTATCTTGATCTTCTTAACCTGAATATTGATGTGGAAGAGTTTGGTCACTCATTCTCTTCTTGGTGATGAAAGCTACTCAGATTGACCTCCTTCTGCACTGATGTGCAGGAAATATTCTCATCCACATCATAGATTCTTTCAATTTGATTGGTCGAATCCATGGCTAAAAGATTCTTTTTCTTTGAATCCTTCTTGCAATTCTTCTGGTTCAACTCTAGACATAGTTTCTAGCACTTGTCCTTAGTGTTCCCATCAATATTGAAATGGTTACAATGGTTACTAGGATCCTTGCACTGACGTGCAGTGGCTACCGTCTTCTTATCCTTTCCCACTTTACACTTCTTCTTCCCCTCCTTGGAAGCTTCCTAGTTCTCTTTTTGCTTGAAACTGCTTGGCTGCCCTTTCTTCTGGCCTATGTTTTCTAGATACTGTGCTTGTACTCATGCCTCATCCACTGTCCTTAGCTTGAAAACCATCACTTGCTTTCGTAGATGGCTATGTAGACCCCCCAAATACTTGAGGAGTACATCTTGGTTCTTGGGAGAGATACCCAACATGATGGCCATCTTTCTGAACTCTATGGTGTACTCATGTACACTCTACCCTTGCTTTTGCCTAAAGTAGTGCCATCGGATCCGTTGGTCCTCTACATACCCAACAGGGTAGAATTGTAACTTGATGGGGGTTTTGAAGTCCTCCCACCTAGTTACTGGTTGATCACCTTCCAGCCTAAGTGTTTCCATATGGCTTTCCCACCAGGTTAAGTCATGGCCCTCTAACTTCAATCTCACAAATGGTATCTTTTGTTCTTCATCTACATGGTGAACATTGAAATAAAATTCTAGTTGTTGCAACCAATGATTTAGTTTTAATGCATCTATCTCACCTTGGTATGGCTTTATGTCTACTTTTGCTTCGATTTTTAATAAATATTGTTAAGGGTTTATGGTATTGGAACTCGATTGCTCTTTTTTGGGTTCTTTCCATGACTCCTTTTCTGGGTCTTCGTTATCCCCCAGTTTCTTGTTTGATCCAATCTTTAAGTTCGAGCCTCCAACTCCTCTGAATGGTCCAAGCTTGCTTGATAGTGCCACCATTAGGAGGCACATATTGCAAGATATTTCGGTGACTTGCTCTTCTAGCCTCACAAATCTCTCTTCTGTTAGATTTCAAGGGTTGTTATGAACATACCCATCGGTCATGGATAGGGTTCTGCGACTTTCTTCTTATACCGATTCTTGGATCCCTACAAATTTCCAAAAGTACCCCAAGAAAACCTACTTTGATACCAATATGATATGTAAATTGTTGTGGATATTCCTTTGGACAATTCGTCACAACAGATCTAATAAAAATACAAACATATTTACTATGAAGGTTAATTTCCATTAGATCTCAGATTATTTCATTGCTTGTTTTCTTCTTAAAATGAAATAGTCGAAATACAAAAAATAGAGAACATAAATAAATACTCACCCATCATCCACAAATAAACACAAGATATAAACTGGGAAACCCAATATGGGAGAACCCAACTAGAAGGCGAGGTCGCTCTGCTCTCTTTTCTTCAAATGAAAGTACAAATAAAGAGGCACTCTTTGTGGAGTTTCCTTTGATATTGTGGCATGTATCATTGCTACATGATTTCTCCTCTTCTATTATGCTCTCAAAATACCACTCCTAGGTGCTCTGCTCAACTATGGAACAAATACAATGCTAAGGAATGGAAACCCTTCTCCTCCTAGAGGCCCAATATTTAATAGAGCCTGAAAGCCATATAGGGGTAGGGTTTTGACTTCCTCAAGCCTCAATTGAGATAAGGTTTTGGAGCTTCTAGAATCTTCTTGAAAGTCCACATGTGTCTAGCCCCATATACATGAGTAATGGGCTGACATGGCATCCTCTCGTGCCATGGTGGTCAACTTGCGAGAGGCATAACCTTCACATACAAACTCCGATTGAGGTGTATGACACACCATTGGAAAGATGTCGAAGTATAGAATATGGAATCTTTTGTTAGAGTGAGGTTTTTCTCCCAGAAAGGCCATTTAATGCCTCAAAATGGCTCTAGAAGATTTCATATAGTTTAGACCTAAAATTTCCAAATTGGGGTCCACCGCCAAAATGACCCTGCAAGTTGATTCCTCCAATTTTTCCACTCTCGAAGCATTAACATAGATGACAAATAATATAATGTTTCAATCTAATGATTCATTCTGGATCAAACAAAGCAACAATTGTTTTGGAGGTTGTGCATAATCAAATGCCATCATTGTTATGAATAATCCCTTGACATGATTAAAATTTTAGGAATGAAGGAACCTAGCTTCTCATCATTGCTATGGATAAGCCCTTCAAGAGATTGAATGTTCAAAGAGAAGCATGCAAAAACTTAGCTTTTATCATGACAACAATACAATATAGTTAAATAAAAGTGGATCCAATTAGAGTGTTGATTCTCTAGCAACAAATGCCAACACAAATAAGTTTGTCAACCATAACAAATTTTTAATTTATTAATCTTATTTATGAATCTTATACAATAATTATAAAGAAATCAAATAAATGTACACCTTATTGTCTCAACATTGGATATGGGACATGAATTAAAGAAAGAGAAAGGATAAAAACAAAAACTCTTTTACTTGCAAGAATGCCACATATCACCTTCCAGAAATGGTACCTCTATTATCTATCCTTCCTTATCCATGCCACTATATTTATTGTTATATTGCAACATGAAACACCAAAAATATCACAAGCTCCTTCTACCCTTTAGCAAAGCATCCTACAATGTCTATGTTCACCCATTTTGGCTCAATAATAATAAAAGATTATATCCAATAATAATAATCTTTATTGAATATTCTTGCTTCTATTAAAGTAATCTTTTTATTTTTTAAATACTATGATTATGGTCAAATTGGTTTTTAGATATTAAATTGGAAATATGGTAAACATTACGAAACAATATTTTCTAAATATCTATCTAAAGTGCATAGAGCATTTATGTATCCTTCAAATCAAAATAGGGAATTTTAGTTCGTTTAATGAGTACAAACTATATATGGAAGAAATGTATGCTTTATATCCATGGACTTTAAAGATTTTATATACAAACAAAAATGCCGAAATATGAACGTCGCAGTTCCTCGTTGGTCTCTTGGTTGTTTTTTGAACCATGGGGAAATCGGTAACACATTGGGATTACCTGGGCCAGGCCCAGGTTCAAATCCGTCGACTTCCACTATAAACCCAAGAGTATATCCAACAGCCCACAAGATAGATATACCAATAACTTGTGACTCAGCAAGAGCCGAGACGTCCCGGTGGGGACCGCCTACCCTTTGAGCCTTATCACAACGGGCCTAAGTCTCGATGGGGTTTGATCCCTGGTGGGCTGGATGAAAATCACCATCTCTTGGTTGTTAATGTATCCATTCCAAGGGAGTTCCCGACTTCGAGTAGCGGCCAGAGGGTATAGTGAGAAACAAAATAAGGCGGTACTATATAGTATCCCAACCATTTTGTCCACTCGACCCTTAATTTTTTTAAGGTATTTTTAGGAAAAAAGATGTCATATTCGCCAAATTTTCAGGTATTTTGAGGGAAACGAAGTCAACTCTCCAAGGTATTGGAAGTCCGACCCTTAATTTTAAGGTATTTTTAGGAAAACCTACTCTTAATTTTAAGGTATTTTTAGGAAAAATAGATGTCATATTCACCCAATTTTCAGGTATTTTGAGGGAAACGAAGTCAACTCTCCAAGGTATTGGAAGTTTTAGCAGATTACATCATTTTAGAGGAACCATTCTTATTCTTTATTTGTTGGAGATTTTTTTTTACCCAGAATATGTCATCGGCAAGCTATCCCAAGGACCACATCCATCCGGCCACAAAGCATTGTGCCTAACTTTTGTGGACCCAAAAAGTTGAACCCATGACCTCGTGACAGAGGACCAAACCTCGATGGACCCAAAAAGTTGAATCAACAACCTCGTAACAAAGGACCAAAGTCTTGGCAACGGGGATCCAACCAACTAGACTACCCAACAGGGCTTATTTGTTGGAGCTTATCATTGGTGAACAACTAATTATATTTTAGGAACTTCATAGTAATGTATGAGAGCCCACGAAAGCACTAAGGTTTAATGTATGAGAATTAAGTATATGTTACAATTTCAAAGTGGTGGGGTTAATTATATTTTAGGAATTTTATAGTTGTGAGGTTGCAAGCCCATGAAAGAACTAAGGTAGGTTTAATGTATGAGAATTAAGTACATGCAATCATATTTGTGTAATTATAATTAATGAAATCTCGGAAGGTGTATTTACAATTTGAATCTATTTGTTTTGTTTTGTTTGTATAATATGTTATTTTCTTTATAAGTATAATTGTTGTGTATGTCATGTAATTAAGTTGAATTAATTAATGAAGGATAAGTTATTTCTTGTAGGACAAGAAGCCCTTTTGGGGATTTGTAGTTTTATAAGCATATGGCAAGAGGGTTAGTAGATGATATCACTACTTGCGAGGAACCAACATCTCTTGAAATCATACCTATTGTTAAAATGCTAGCTTGTTCTATCTTTTTCTTGTGTGAGCTACATAGAACATGTACTTCTTCATAATTCAATGCACCAAAACCACTAGGGGCATTCTTTGGAAATCATACAACAAGTGTGACCTCATTCCTTTGCACAAAATTTTGACACTAGCCATTCTATAGGTCGCAAAGCCTAACAAGTCACAATAGATTGGCCTAGGTTTAAAGAAAAATGTCGGAGGATGCATGAACAAATCACAATCAAGTTTCGACTACATGGTCACCTCTTGTAGAGTGGGGGGAAGGATACAATATATGATTGATCGTGGCATCATTCATAAATTCCTCGACATGTGGCCCTCAGAGACAAAGCTGAAGTGGTGGGTCAGAACACACTGGAAGCTTGATGCACCAAAACCACTAGGGGCATTCTTTGGAAATCATACAACAAGTGTGACCTCATTCCTTTGCACACAATTTTGACACTAGCCATTCTATAGGTCATAGAGCCTAACAAGTCACAACACATTAGCCTAAATTTAAAGAAAAATTTCGGAGGATGCCTAAATAAATCACAATCAAACTCGGACTACATGGTCACCTCTTGTGGAGTGGGGGGGAGAATACAATATATGAATGATCATGGAATCATTTGCAAATTCCTTGGCATGTGGCTTTCAGAGACAAAGTTGAAGTGGTGGGTCAAAACTGATGCAGGAGCATCTGACAGTAAATTTCAAGATTGAACCCAAGGGTCACAAACATTTACCAAGGGAGTTGGTTCCCTAATTTTTTTTATTATATTTGTAATAATTACAAAATGTCTCTAGAAGACATTTTCGTTGGGTTTGTTTGCTAGATGTCGAGTTGTTGCTAGAGCTTAGGAACAATTTTCAGATTGGGATTTTGTTTAGATAACTCAATATTTTTGTTGGGTTGTGAGCTATTCGAGGGCTCAAGATATATTGAATGTTTTTTGTAAGAGTCAGGGGTTAGATAGAGAGAGCTTGTGTGAGAGTGTGGGTTGTAAAGGTCCAAGAGACCGAAATGAACATAGCTATATTGTTGTATCTGTCTATTCCTTTGAAACTCTAATGAATGATAAATTCTTTGATTTTTTTATGCGTCTATGACTTATTCTATGTGTGCATAATTAAGCTTTGATCACAACTTTCAGAGCATCGATGTTCCTGATAGAATTTATGTTTGTAGGATCACAAATCGAGTGTAGAGGCATTAATCTAAACCGAGCCAAAACCCTGTTTAAATTTCCATGGTTACATTTTGTTAGCGTGGACGGTCAAGATTGATCTAGAGAACACAATCGACAACCCATATCCTTCCGGGCATCGCCTCTTGGTAATTTCACTTAGTTTGAAATTTGATTAAGTCCGATACATGTGTTGTCAAAAGATTGGACAACGTGGCTCCACAATTTAATTCCGGTGTGGCCCACATCAAGAAACATTTGCAATAGTGTTAAGAAGATGGACAAAAGATATTAGATCATGACATAGATCAACTACCCTCATTATATTGAAATTGGCCTTGAGAGAAGATCCAACCATTCATTGATAAAGAAGATCAACAATCCTCGTCAAATTGCGAGAGATGAACTACTGAGAGGTTTAGTAACAAGACACCCACTCACAATTTAATCACGTGATAGAAAGGAAAACCATGTGTCGATGTGTGGTTTATTGTGGTACCCCCTTGCCTCGAGATCCGAGTCGAGGACTCAATCCCCCGCAAAGTAGCTCTTGGCCATAGACTTCATCCATATGACATAAACTAATGAAGAGTGCTTAGTCTAGAACTTCTAGTTCGAATTGGTAATCAACGGACTAGGACTGGACTGAACTTACTGTTGAATTCGATCCAAGGGACAACGAGAGATTATTTGTTGTAACAGATTTGTGTTTGAGAACTCTGTAAGTGGGATTTGGACGGGGTCTGCCATCATTTTTAGTATTAGAGCACATACAATAAGTATGTTTATGAAGAAAGAGAAGATGCCACCCAGAAGATGAGGTTGAGGAAGACTAGTTGCAACTGCAGAATTGCAACAAGAGATGAGACAACTTCAAGCAAGAATGGAAGATATGGAGACTTCCATGAAGAGAGAGCCTGACACAGGATATGTTAGCGAAAGTGAAGCAAAAACCTTTAAGGAAGAGGAAGAAGAAGAAACAAAAGAAGAGAAACTGATAAGGTTGGTCACAAAGGTCGGTGCCAAACCAAAGGTAGAGGTACCAATGTATGAAGGTAACCTAGATGTTGAAGAATTGATTGATTGGAGTAATTCCCTGGACAAATATTTTTACTATGAAGATGTAGATGAAGGGAAGAAGGTAAAGTATGCAGTGACAAGGCTAAAAGGTCACACAAACTTATGGTGGGATGAATTGCAAGTTGACATGAACAAAAAATGTAAAGCCAAAATTAAGAATTGAGATAGAATGATTGCTAAATTCAAGAACAAGTTCATGCCTAAGGACTATCAACTGACCTTATTCATATAGTTGCAGAATCAAAGACCTAAGGCTATGACTGTGAAATAATATATAGAAGAGTTGTACAGGTTGACAATTAGAGTTGGTCATATTGAAGAAGATGTTGAAAAAGTTGCTAGATACAATAATGGCTTGAGGTATGATATACAAGATAAAATTAGCATTTTGTTCCTGAAGATAGTTTAAGATGCCTATCAAGCAGCTTTGAAAGAAAAGGAGAAGCTGGCCAGAAAACAAAGCCAGAAAGTCAAAGGAAGAATTTCAACAAGAGGCAAAGGATAATCCAGTGGCAGAGGAAGATTTCATGCTCCAAGAGATGAAGGAGGAAGCTCAAGCTCAAGTAATCAACCATTAAGAGGAGGAGAATCAAGAGGTAGAAGGTTTTTCTCTAGAGGTAGAGGTAGAAGAGGCAAAAAAACCATATGTTACATATGTGGAAAGACATTCCATATGTCATGGGATTGTCCAGAAAATAAATCAACGGTCAAAGAAATGCAAATATAACAGAATCCAAATAAGAGAATGTGAATACATACATAAAAGGAGAAACTCCTGAGGTAGGGGAATCATTGTTGATGAAGAGAGTTCTGATCAAGTAAGAAAAGGAAGCTAAGGAACTAGCCTAGATGAAGAGTTTATTTAAGACTGTATGCAAGTCAAGAGGAAAGTGTTGTAAGGTTGTCATAGATAGTGGTAGCACAAACAATTTTGTTTGCACCGAGATGGTAGAGAAGTTGAGATTGAAGAGGAAAACACATCCTTTTCCCTACAAAGTGTCCTGGTTGTAGAAAGGACATTAGATTTTTGTGAATGAAAAATGTAATGTGGAAATTCAGATTGGTAGCTACAAGGATGAGGTATTATGTGACATAATGCCCATGGATGTTTTCCAGGTTTTGCTAGGAAGGCCATTGAAATATGACAGAAAAACCATTCATGATGGTAGGAAGAACACCTATTCTTTTGAAAAGGATGGGAACAAGCATGTATTGTTGCCTTTGCAGGATGAATTAGCCAAAGAAGAAGTTGGTCCAAGTGCACTACTGATAAGTGGGAAGGAACCACTACAAGAAGTTAAGAAGGAAGAGGAGGTACATTTTTCCTTAATTGGTAAGCCAAAGGTAATACTCACGAATACAACTCTGGATGATTTACCTGCAAAAGTTAAAGTTATGATTGATTAATTTGTTGATATTATAGTGGATGACTTGCCGAATGCTTTACCTCCTGTGAGGAGTACTAGTCATCATATTGACCTGATACCTAGAGAAAGTTTGCCAAATAAAGCAGCTTACAGAATGACCCCACAAGAGAATGAAGAAATTAAGAAATAGGTGCAAGAGCTTCTGGATAAAGGATTGGTGAAGGAAAGTTTGAGCCCATGTATTGTAACAACAATACTCAACCTAAAGAAGGATGGAGGATTGTGCATGTGTACTGATTCAAGAGCAATCAACAAGATTACTATAAGGTACAAATTTCCATTTCCTCACATTGATGAGTTAGACTGTTTAAGTAGTGCTAAGTATTTCTCAAAGATTGACCTGAAGACTGTATATCAACAAATTAGGATAAGAGAATGGGATGAATGTAAAATTACTTTCAAAACTGATAGTGGAATGTATGAATGGTTGGTGATGCATTTTGGGCTAAAACATGCTCCAAGTACATTTATGAGGTTGATGAATGAGGTTTTAAAAGAATTTATTGGAAAGTTTGTGATAATATATTTAGATGATATCTTGATATATAGCCAGAAAAGAGAGGAACGTCTAAGACATCTCATAATGGTTTTGAATACTGATCCAGGTGGATATTGGTGTCCACCCACCTATTCCAAACTCCAATTGGCTCGTCTTGACAGTTTTCAGTTCAACACGTTTCTCTGTATTGGGGACATTTCTTTGTAATTGTGGGTTCTGCACTTCAGGGGCTATCCTAAAGCTTCATGTAAGAAATCAGAAGACTATAGAAACTTAAGAATTCAACCTTCCCCTAGGAAATTGATTAATTAATTAATATTTTAATAAAAAATCATGTTCCACCCATGCCCAGTGAGTGTGAGTCAATAGTCCACATGTCGCCACATGTCATAACATGGTTGGTTTCCAAATGTCACAAGTTGTTTTCTGCCATGTGTCTCCTATAAAAATTTGCCATGTGTAGTCATTAGTTAGGTGCCATGTGTCATCGAGTGAGTGGATATTGGATCTGCCACGTAGCATGATTTCACTGGCTGCTAAATGTCATAATTTCGTTGGTTGGAAATTGGATTAGTTTAATATATAAGTTAATGTGGGAAGGAGAAAATGGAACAAGAGGTGGGTAGGGGAAACGTGAGGGTGGTTGAGGGATAAGGGTGACGTAGGGTGAGGTAAGGGGGGCTGATATGTAGGCAACAAAGATGTCATAATTGAATTGGTTGGTAATTGGATTAGTTTAATATATAAGTTAATTTGGGAAGGAGAAAATGGAACGAGAAGTGGGTAGGAGTGGGTAGGGGAAACGTGAGGGTGTCAAAGGGATAAGGGTGACGTAGGGTGAGGTAAGGGGGGAGTAATATGTAGGAAAAATAGTTAGGTTCATGGGTTGGGGAGTGAGGGAGGTGAGGGGAGTGAGGGAGTAAGGTGAGTCTACGAACCCGCGGAGGTGATGAACCCAATAAGTTAATAAAATAATCTAAGTGTGGTAAGAGGGGAAGTAAGGGGTAAGGGGAGGGAAGAGGAGAGGAGGATGGAGAGATGAGTTCACAGGTTGGGGAGTGAGGGAGGTGAGGGATTCTGTGAACTCGCAGAGAATAAATAAATAGATAATAAACTTAAATATGGAATAAGGGAGTGGGGAGTGGGTGAAGTGAGGGGAAAGAAAGGAAAGAAGAGTGGAGCATGGCGATTGTGGTAAGTGAACCTGCCATGTTATGATAAGAGAAATAACATGGGTGTTGGGTCTGTGAAAATTCAAGAAAAACATGGGTTATGAACCCAATAAATTCAAGAATATTTTAAGTGTGGAGTGATATGTACTAGGAAATGAACATGGTTTCGAGAACTCAAACATGGCATGGTTCCAATAATTAAATGTGGTTTCGAAAAATTTCTCATGGTTTGATCCATATTTATGAGTGGAACAAAACGAAAACTTAGATTGATAATATTAACACAGAGACACAATGAATACTAGTAGAGATACAATGAAACTGAACTTCTCTTAAATAATAAAAATGCTGAAATTGTAAAATGCAGACTAAAACAAGCTTGCTAGAATGGTGGCAACTTATCTCTGAGAAGAGATGTGAAGGCTACGCTCATTTGCAAGAAGATGAGTACAATGAGGCTCCAAAATACTTTTTACATCAAACATGAATTCCAAAACCCTAGACATCCAAAAACCTAACCCTAGGAGATGAAGCGCCAAAAGTCATGTGGGCCCCGTTGGGGTAAGTTGGTACATCAACTTCCTGTGGTTGTAACTTTTGCATACGATCTCTGTTTGGGGCGTTCGATACCTTGTCAGAAAGATCTATTAGAAGAGTACAACTTCTATCAAGGTGAAGATATGTTGCTAATAAATTTCCCCCCCCCAAAAAATCCAAAAAAAAAACGTTGTTTAGGGCCTCAAAACAACCCTGAAAGTTTGGGACTCGAAAATCTAGAAAAAAAATACCAAGATGAAAACTGTAATTTCCAAGATGAAAGATGTATGTGACCTAGATGGAAGAGGTGGGTGGCCACCTATATCCACTTGTATCAATCCTCCCTCCTTAGTAAGCAATGTTCTCCATTGCATTGAGTTCCCCCATCAGATGATGAAACTTCTGTTGAATTTGGCCCTGAGTGAGCCACTTGCCTTGGTGCAGGAGCTGCCTTGCCCTGACAACCTGATAAAGATGAAACTTCTATTGGTGAGTTCCCTTGATATGTGTGTCCATGATCTAATCAGTGGATTCTTGTTCCATGTAGTCAGGGTTGAGCTTTGTTGGTTTCGTTTCAATTGTTCTATGATCTCTAAGGTGTCCAATAATGGTGGAAAATATGGTTGGAGGAGATCCACATTGAACACGGGTGCAAGCCAAGGAAGAGGGGAATGTTGAGCTCAAAAACATTGTCTCCCACAACCTTGGTGATGGTGTAAGATCCATAACAGAGTGGATGAATCTTCCGATGGGGCACTATAAGGTGTTCATTTTGCAAGTGCAACCAAACTTTGTCTTCCACCTAAAACTTGTGTGGCACCCGATGCTAATCACATCACTGTTTGTACTTGGCATTGCACTTATGTAAATTACCCTGAACCTGCTGGCGGATGTGATGGATCCACTCAATGAACTGGGTGGCTTTGTCAACTTCACTTGGATCATGGGACGAGTTTTCCTGGGTGGCTGCAAGGGGTAGTGCAACATCCATGGGATGCAATGGTTGAAATCCCAAACCCACCTGAAAGGGGTTCTGGCCGATTGAGCTATGTATGGCCTGGTTGTAGATGTGATAAACATAGGGAAGACTCTCATCCCATGTGTGGGGGTGCTTGGAATTTTACATGCACATGATATGCATGATCATCTGGTTGACAACCTTGGTTTGTCCATCTATCTGGGGGTGGAAGGTAGTGGATTTGGTGAGCTTGGTGTCCAACAGTGACCAGAGGATCGACTAGAATGTGCTGAGGAATCAACTATCCCAATCTGAGATAATGGTTTGTGGGATCCCAAAATGTACCCACACTTATTCAAATAAGAGCTTGGCAATGGCCTCCACTGTGATTCTCTTCTTGTAGGTGACCATAATCACCATGTTGGAAAAGTGATCAACACCACAAAAAAATAGTCATTTCCCCGCTTGGTGGACGGAAGGCATGATATGTAGTCCATTGAGATGGATTCCCAGGGCCTATCAGGAGCAGGTAGAGGGGTGTATAGGTATTGTTTCTTTGTGGCTGGTTTGGAAATAGCACAGGTAGTGTAGGACCTGATACACTTGCTGACATCTCGTCGAAGTTTCGGTCAATAGAAATGTTGTTGCAACAGTACCACTGTCTTCCTTACACTGAAGTTTCCTACCACCCGACTATAGTGGGCTTCCCAAATCAGCTTCGCTCGCTTGCTTGATGGAACACAGAGATGGCCTAGATGGCACAACATCCCATCCTGGAGATGGAAATTAGTGACAACTGTGTTTGCGCCCACCATGTGGTAGGTCGTGGTGAAGTCAGGATCTTTCTCATAGAGGTGGGGCCATCCGAAGGTCTCGTGACCACAAGAGTCTAACACCATGGTGAGTTCCATGACTGGAGGTCGGCTTAGAAAATAAGTGACCCGATTGGTACTTCCTGTCTTATACTTGATGTCAAGGTGGAACTGCTGCAAGTATGTGGACCACTTCTGATGGTGGTCATTCTGCAATTTGCGTTGTGTCTACATGAACTATAGTGGCTTATGGTCAGCATGGATGACTGTCTCCTTCCCAAGAATGTAATGCCTCCATTGGAAGCAAGCTTGCACAATGGAGTACATTTCTTTGTCATTAGTAGGGTACTTACAAACAACATCTGATAATGTCTCACTGTGATAGGCCATAGGGTGGCCGTGTTGAGTGAGGGATGTGCCCACAACATAGTTTGAAGCATCTGTCTCGATCTCAAAGTGTTGTTGCAGGTTAGGTAATGAAATCACTGGGGCTGAGCACAAGCGCTGCTTTAAATCATCGAACACTTGCAGTTAAGAGAGGCCCCACACAAATATTTCCTTAGCACCACCTCTGATGACATGGCTGAGGGCCCATGCAATATGGGAGAATCCCAACATGAAACTGCGATAGAAATTGGCAAGGCCTAAGAAGCTTCGAAGCTCAGTGAGTGTGGTTGGGGCTAGCCAGTCACAGATGACCTAGATCTTGGTTCGATCCACATGCACACCATGCTCATCAACAATGTAGCCTAGGTATTGGACCCTGTCCATGCCAAAGGAGAATTTTTCCAAGTTGGCATATAGCTTGTGCTACCGCAGAGTGTGCAACACCTACTGAATATGCTGCAAGTGTTCCACCCAAGTCTTGTTGTAGATGAGGATGTCATCCAGATACACCACTACAAAAGAATTGGTGAAAGGCTGCAATATATCCTCCATCATCTTCATAAAATTTTCTGGGGAATTTTTCAAACCAAAGGGCATGACCAACCATTCAAAAAGACCTTCATATGTATGCTCTATTGGGACTTGATGGTATCCAGACTTCAGATCAATATTACTGAATTATTCCCCCCCCCTGATCCGATCAAGGAGATCGACGATTCGGGGAATCAGGTATCGGTTCCTGACAATTATTTTATTTAGGGTATGATAATCAATGCAAAGTCGCTAAGTCCCATCTTTCTTCTACACCAACATGATTGGGCTTCCACAAGGTGATGAGATGGGATAGATGTGACCCTTGTGGAGAAGTTCTTGGA
This sequence comes from Picea mariana, assembly GCA_032191745.1. Taxonomy (NCBI): domain Eukaryota; kingdom Viridiplantae; phylum Streptophyta; class Pinopsida; order Pinales; family Pinaceae; genus Picea; species Picea mariana. Next base: position 36,851 of record JASDQU010309871.1, on the reverse strand, counting down.
TCTGATGCTTGATCTCCTCATTTTCTAACAGAGAGCGACGATAAACTGGCCCATTGGGTAGCAGTGCACCGAGGGTCATATCAATGGAATGCTTGACCTGAAAGTGCAAAGGTACCCCAATAGGTGAGGAGAATATGTCTTTGTATTCTTCAGTGACTTTATCCACTTGCTTCTTCTGTGTGGAGGGGCCGACTGTGGAGGCCTTGGATGTGGCTGCCATCTTCCTCTCACTCTAAGAGTGAATCACGTAGAAGACAAACTTCCTAGTCTGAGAGATGACCTTCCTACATTGCTTGGCAGAGATCAAGGAAATGGAACTAGGTAGGACTACCTCAGGTATCCTCTACAATTTCCTGTTCAAAGTAATAATAAAACTGCGAGGCCTAGAATCATATACAACATGAAGTTTCCATAAATAAGGTTGGCCCAAAAGAACATCAAAAAATTCAAGGGGATAAACATCGCACAATACCTCATCTTTGAAGGGATTGATGCCGTATGACAGGCGACACTGTTGGCTGATGTGAAGATCGCTTCCTCGGTGGAGCCATCCGATGGTGTAGTGCTACGGGTGTGGTATTGTCGGCTGGGCTAGCCGCTTGGTAAACTACACTGAGATGAGGTTCTTTTGGCTACCGCTATCAACGATGAAGTGTTGCGGGGTTCCTTTCACTCACATTTATGAATGAAAGAGGCACTCAGCTTCCTTTGGCTCATTAGGTTCACTGGAATGGATCTTGGTGGTAGAAATGGTGGCACTGGGTTCCACATCAATGCTCTGTCTCCCCTTTTCTGGTTTGTACTCCGAGTCGGAACCCACATCTCATTCAAAGGATTTCGCCTCCGCCACCAATGACTACTTCGAGCGACAATCAACAATGTTATTCTAGGGGCTCTTATGGAAGTCACACCACTTCTCGGTGTCTTTCTTTGTCTTTCCATTGTTCTTCTTTGTTTTTGTCTTAGACTAGTTGTCCTGAGGTTGTCCATATTTTCTTTGACCTTTGTTCTGCACGTTGGGGATGCCTTTGCCATGCTTCTGCTGTGAGGGGTTCCGAGACCCAAACTGCCGCATCTTTTGTTTAAGCTTATGCTAGATTTTGACAACATATTGATAGGCCGCGCCGAAGGAAGAGACATCCATAAATTCCATTTCTTTCTGGATGTATCTATGTAGACCACCACGATACTTGAGCACCATATGTCACTCAGAATATTTCATACCCAGCTTGGTGTGCAAGGTATGGAAGACATTGGTGAACTCTGGAACTGTTTGGTCTCTTTCCTACCGCAATGTGGTCCAGCTTGTATACAAGTCGTCATAACTTCCAACATGGTAATATTGTTCCTTAATAACATCCCTGAAGGAACCCCAAGTGGTTGCAATTTCAAATAATGTAGATCCCTCTATTTCCTTATGCTCATAGAAAGTCTCCCACCAATATTTGACATGGGGGATGACCTTAAGGAGCGCAAATGTAATCTTTTCCCTTTCGGAAAAGTTATGGACATAAAAATACCCTTCTAGAAGGTTTAACCATTTATATACGACATCCGCATCTATTTGACCTTCAAATATAGGAATTTCAAAATTGATCTGTACCTTGAAGGGGGCAATGCCTCTGTGTGAGGTATATGCGTTGCTTGTTGGAAACCGTCGAAGGATTTGCGCAAAGTTGTCCATCATCTCGTTCCTCTATCACTCGAGGGCTTCCTCGAGCAACATTTTGAAAGGATCTCCTGTCTCATCGTCTTTCTTTTCACTTTCCATGGAAGGTTTCTTTGGCGTGAGAGAACAATTGTCCTCAAGAGAAACAAGCTCAAGACCCAACTATCTATACCCTGACCTATTCAGGGACATGCACTAAAAACGACAAGGAGTAGACCGCTCTGATACCACTGATCTAGATTTATGAGTGGAATAAAATGAAAACACATATTGATAATATTAACACAAATACACGATGAATAATAACAGAGATACAATGAAACTGAACTTCTATTAAATAATAAAAATGCCAAAACTGTAAAATGTAGACTAAAACAAGCTTTCTAGAATGGTGACAACTTATCTCTGAGATGAGATGTGATAGCTACATTCATTCACAAGAAGATGAGTACAATGGGCCTCCAATTTTTTTTTTACATCAAACATGAATGCCAAAAATCTA
>JASDQU010309871.1:0-16351 GCA_032191745.1 Picea mariana | reverse complement strand
ATGTGTGAATGAAAACGGTGTATGCGGGTTGTTATTAAGAATATAAATTAATATTTGAAACTGGTTGGCTTTAAAAGAAATGCGCAATCTCAATAAGGCCACGACTAGTTTTGTAATAAGACCCCAAATCAATTAGCCAATGTTATGAGAGATAAATAAATTTAAATATTAAAAAAATAAAATAAAATTCAGTGTGTGATGTCAAACTATGGAAAACAAGTAAATTGTTTTTGGTCATCTAGCAAACTAATCAACAATCAATGAATATTTCATTGCTATATACACTGCCCTCTACGGGTATAATACATTCTGATCTATTTGTTTCTCTTGCAACTCTGCCCCCAAGCGTACTACTGCGAACACCAAGACAACAAATGGCAACAAAATATCTGTTCATTTCTCCTAAATTTTTTTGGGAAACTTCCTCCCACATTAATGCATGTATAGAACACTCCCCAAGTTTTTTAGAGTATTAGATAACCATAACACGTATATGCAAAAAAATTACTTTTCCAAGAAGGTTGGTGCATCCATTGTGTAATCCAACCAAAGAATTTACTAGTTCAACAAAATTACAGTTAAAGAAGAAAAAAATAAAAAGGGAAGAATGCAGTCCAGATTAATAGAAAAAATACTATAATTTTAGCTTGGTCGAACCAACAATTAATAACAACAACATAAATAAGCTAGTTCAAACAAATTAGGACCACCTTACACCCACAATCATGGGGATTTTAATCCAAATGTCTTTCACAAGGCATATTAAAATAAGAACCACCTTGCACATGTGCAAGTTGAAATGAGATGTGATACTCGAAATTGATCATTTTCACGACAAACTGTAGATAAATCCCGTTAGGATTGATATAAACTAAAATTGTTAAATCTTACTAGGTTTTATACTCTGTTAAAATAGATCCCATGGAATATTAAGAACTTTATCTCAACTCAAACTCTTGTTAAAGATTACTATTTTGATTTAATTATTCTGGAAACCAAAGCTTATTATTTTGATTTAATTATTTTGGAATCAGAATATTAGGAGGAAATGTGCCTAAGATTACTAAAGTAACTCTCAATGTTGATCTTGCAACACCATCCTTGTGCTGATAAATCGACAGATAATTCAAAGGGATTTTATCCTCTTTCGTGGAAACTTTTAATAGAGCACAGTGCAAAGCCCCTTCAAGGAATATTTTAATTAACGAGCATGTGGTAAGTGGTCTTCTTTATATTGAATTTATTCAAATTTTAGACCACATGCATCTTAAGAAGAAATAATTTTTGAGATTTATTCCTAATACACAAAATAAATTAAAGCGATTTTTCCATAATAACATGATTTAAATATATAAAAAAATCATTGCAACAACTTGCTGGTGCAACTATCTAAGAAACTGAACTCTCTAACAAACAACATACCCCATTCCTTCCATTGAGTTCTCCAATATACCACTGTCAAGCCAAAACAACTTCCATTCAACCCAGATTTCCTTAAACCTTGGATGTTTCAGAAATTTCTGATTTCCTGAAGTCTAATCTCACCTTGTTCACATGAGCTCCTCTAAATCTCAATAATTCCAAAGAAACTAAAAAGGTTTCAGAGCGCTAACCTTCCTGTGTGAGACACCTCTGAGAAAGAAAAAGTAAACAAGTATAATAAATCACCCTTCACCTATCAAATTCATGTCACCAAACCAAACAATGACCTCTCTGACACAACGACAAGTGATTAAGTAAACCTCAAAACCGTTTCATCGTTAATTTCTTATACCCAAATTTTAGTTTTCACAATAATATCCACCCTTCAGAAACACAAAACCTACAACGTTCACGATTCAGAAGTGCAAAATCATATCGTCTAATTAGTAGTCACTGTTTCCTACAAAATACCACCCACATCAAGGTTGGTGTGTCCTACCTCCACAATTATTTTTTTCCTCGCGGATTAAAAAACTAGAGGAAAACAAACCCTCTGCCAATTAAAAACCAAAAAAAAAAATCCCTCTTCACTCTAAAAGTACCTAGCACTGCACTCAGAAAAATCCCATGTTTCCCTATCGCCTCTTCCCTGCTCTCATCTCAACTATCTTAAAATTCCTTCCTGACAGTGAGCATACACTAAATCAATCAATCGACAATGTCTAAGGTTCAAAACTGATAACTTAAGAATAGTTTGTGCAAGTATCAAGTTTCGTGTCAAAGTAATTATTATAACATACACTTAGTCTTAAAAAATACTATTATTTCATTTTTTCCTAAGTTTAACATAAGAAATCATCAATTAATTAATGAGGCAAGGAGGCGCTGTGACACCTAGCTGTGTAGCTTGCCATGGTGGCCGTGCCCTACCCCGCAATCCACCTCCTACCTCTACACCATCTTTGCATTATTCCTCCATCACCTTAGCTCTCCACCACTACGAACCACCACAACTGTCGGCTGAAACTCTCACCTTGACATGGCTGAACAACCACCACCCAGCAGGAAAAACTGAAACAATTTTTTTATGGGTCATTCCCCTTTCAGAAAGTGAAGGTCCAGACGTTCATTCAATACTATTTCCCCTACCCATGTGTGGGAAATACATTGAGTTATTTTAGTTAGGCGCAATCCATTGAATGGAGCTTTGACTCTGGGCATTGAAAGAACTCATTTACTAGATCAAAAACCTGAATCTCCAACCAATATACAAGTGTCAACACCCAATCCAAGCTCAAGGTCATGCACCCTTGCATGAAAGCCACACCGGATTTGTTGTCTATACATAGAAGAAGGGAGTCAAGATGAAGGAAGGGTCGGCCTAGCAGCCATGGCTGCGTCCTTCAGACAACTGACCACAGATCTAGGGCCACACCCTTTGAATGCATGACCCACTTAGTGTTGCAGAGGAAGAAGGGATTTGGTCGAAGAGAGAATGAGAGAACATGAGCCTCGGGGTAGGGTTTTGTAGTTTCAATTTTTTATCATGGAAAATATGAGGAGGAGGCACATGGGCCTCATGCAAGGCCTCACGTTGCCTTTCCTACCCAATAATGTTTGATATATATATATATATATATATATATATATTTTCCCTTGGAATACTCCTGGGAAAAACTATCAACCACCAGGCACTTCCCCTCATTTCGAGGATGGTACCTAGGGTAAATGAGATTTTGTAGAAAGCCGAGGATTTTTCTATAATGTGCTCATTTAAGAGATCAACATTCCACTTGCGGGAATTGAACATGGGTGGGAGGGAAAACTCCCCTCAACACCTCAACACAAACCACTCGAGCTACACCTAAATGAAGATATATATATATATATATATATATATATATATATATATATAAGAGGTATTGATGATGGCTCTGCGGAAATCCTCTGCAGGCTGCCGTAGGGTTTTGTATTTTGTATTTTAGTATGTCGGGACCAGACCTCAGGGATGCATCTCTAGGTGGTTTAGGCTTGGTTGGTATCCCCGAGCCTCCTCTTGTAGATATCTCGAGGGCCTTTTTAGCAGTGGCGTCGCCTCCCGTGCCAGGGTTGGAAGGTGGTTTGGAATCAAAGATCGTTGAGCTAGTCTCGGCGGGCTTCGTTTCTCGTGAGTCTCCCCTTTATCTCCTCCCCGAGGTTTCCTCTCCTTGTTCAAGGCCTTTTTCACCTTACTCTTTCAGTGATCACCTTTATTTTGGTACAGACAGGGAAAACTTTGGGTTTTAGGAGGGGTCCTGTTCCAATGTCCAGTCGGGCATTGATCTCTTAGGGTTTTTAGAGGACTTTGGTATGGACTCTCTACTCCATTCAGTGCCTCCTTTATTCTCTCATCGTGCTCCCACTCTGTTTCCCCCTTTATCCTCTGGACTGAAGTCCTCACAGAGATTCATAGACTCTCTTCTGGTTTATTCCAATTCGTAGGTCTTAAAGGATGTCCCCTCAGACCATTCTCCTTCTCCTAATATTAAGGGAAAAGGGGATTTGTCAAAATCTCCCCAAATCTCTTTCGATCCCTCGTCTTGCCCGCAGTCGGGTTTTGGGAAACCCAAACTTATTAAAGACTAAGAGAAGTTGAATTTTTTTTTTTTTGGTGAAGAGGTTTCCATGGCTCAAGTGGAGGATATGGATTAGCTGATAGTGGTGGGTCAGGTTAATGGTCGACATTTTGGAGTAAATACTTTGAAGTAGTGGGCTGAAGCTGAATGGAGAAAAACCCTAGGATATACTCCCCTTGCTCAAGGCCATTCCATGGGGTGGTTTTATTTCAAGTTCCAGAATTCAAAATATGTGGAGGGGATTTTGAAGAGCCCCTGGAGTATCGATTCTTCTCCCATCCTCTTCAAAAAGTGGACACCATTGTTTGATGCGAGTAGGGAAATGACGGATGCCATCCTGATTTGGGTAAGGCTACCAGGATTACTAATGGAATTTTGGTTCTGGATATGTTTTAAAGTGATTGAAAATACATCGGGGTCCTTTATTAGTGCATATATGTCGTTCCAAACATCTAGGGAATTATCGGTGGCAAGAATATTGGTTATGTTGAATGTCAGGAAATGATTAGAAAAATATTTGAAGCTAGCCATGGGGAACTCATCTTACATTTAGGTTTTAGATTATGAATGTGTACCCTTCGGATGTAGGAGGTTCCATCGGTATGGGCATGTGGTCAAAGATTGTTCTCTTTCCTTTAAAAGGCGCTCGAAGCCATCGAGTGTGAAGTCGATGAGGAAGAGGCTGACTTCTCCTGCCAGAAAAAACTCAATGACTAGCTAGAAGTCACTTGGAGCTCATAGTCACTCCATTAGTGAGGACCAAGATTTGGCTCTACAGGCTATCAGGTGTCAAGAGCTATTGGGAAATCCTGCTCAAATTTGGGATACTACCCCTCGACCTCAAGATCAATGAAAGTACTTGGCTCCTTCTTAGGGTATGTGCATTAATCCCCCTCTGTCCATTAATTTCTTGTTAATTCCTTGTCTATCCTTGGAAAATATTGGCTGGGCACATTTCCAAATTTCTCATTCTCTGTAGAAGGGTATGTATCCTCCTCCCAAAAAGTATTGAAACCTCTCCCATTTTAGTTTTCCCCTATGGTGGAGGCTACCCCAAAACCTTGTAGATTGAAGGTAATTGAAGGAGATTCCTCTTCTTAGGATTCTTCCCGGGACTATGAGGGAGATATCATTGCTTACTATCCGAGGAATTGGTCGACCGGTCCTAATCCTTTCAAATGTGCTAGCCTGAGGGGAGGGGCTTAGAAAAACTCCGTGCCTGTGAAAGGGGGCACTAAAAGGGGTAAAAAATCTCATCTTACCATTGCAAAAAATTAGGCACTGGTCGATATGGTGGTAAGAAAAAATAAATCCATTAAAGGGGCACTTAGAGTGGTGAATCCCTAGGCTCAGGCTCCCCCATGAAACACCTTTATTTCAACTGTAGAGGTGTGGCGAGCCCTATCAAAAAATATTCCTTGAAAAGGCTGGTGGAGTCAAGCCAAATCGATATTATTTTGCTACAAGAAATCATGGGGGAGGTAGAGACTATTGTTTGGCTTTTGTAGTTGTTATTCAAGCATTGAAATTTTATAGGTGTGGATGCAAATGGTCGTTCTGGGGTTATTTCCATTGGTTGGAACCATAACAAAGTGAATGTTTTAAACTCTTGGGGTTTTGAGTCAGGAATGGGTGTGGAGGCTTGTCTAGGGGACCTGGGGGAAGTTTTTAAGAATGTGTATGGGCCCTATGTAGAGCGTGTTGAGTTTTGGGAAGCCCTCTTCAAGAAATCCTTTTTGTAGAATGAAGCCATTATACCGGGAGAGAATCTAAATTTATCCTTAGGAGTTTCAGAATTTTTGGGGCCCAAGGCTAGACCTGATCCTCTCTCATATTTTTTCAATAACTTAATTGAAGAGAAAGGTCTCTTAGATATGGATCCCATCAAACTAAATCCAACCTAGAGGAACAAAAGGGTTGGTGAAGATAGGGTGAAAATCATATAGATTGGTTCCTTGTCTCTGATAAGCTTATAGAAAAACCAATTCAATTTAGACAATTTATTGGCGAGGGGGGTGGAATCGGATCGTTTGTCAATTTTTCTAGAAGTTGCAGGAGGGTCCAAAAAGGAGACGATCCCTTTCAAGTTCAATCCAAGATGGTTAAAAGAAGAAATATTCCTCTCTTTGGTCAAGGATACCTGGGTTCCCTTTGATCCCCGCTCTAGACAAAGGCCGGGGAAAAAATGGTAGCAAACCTTAAACGAGTCAAGAAGGAAACAATGAGTTAGGCCCATAATAAGAGGATTTTGGACAAACATGAGCTGGTTTCAACTGAAGCCACTTTTTTCAGACATTTATGCCCCAGAAGGAGGTGGCTTCCTATCTCAAGAAAAAAAATAGGCCTTAATCACCTTGGAAAAGAAAAAAAAAGTATTGGTGGAAGCAAAAGAAGAACTGTGGAGGAAAAAAATTCGAGCCATCTAGTTGGCGAGTGGGGATGAAAATACAAATTTTTTAGGCCTATGCTAAGGGGAGAAAAGTTTCCAATACCATTTGGATCCTAAGAGACATAGACGGAAGGGAAGTCTCTTCTTCTGAAGGACTTGCAGGTTTGAGGAGAAATCACTTCCAAGAGCTCTTTCGAGAGGATAACATGGTCAATATTAGCAACGTTGTTAGAATGTTCCAATGGAGGAAAAAAAGGATTTAATGGAGGAGGTAACTGATGCAGAACTACAAGAGGTGTCAAACAACTTAAAAAAAAATAAAATCCTAGGTTCAGATGGATGGACAGTTGAATTTTTTCTGGGTTTTTATGATCTCATTGGCAAAGATCTATTACAAGCAATAGAGGAAACTTGGAAGGAAGGTCACCTATATGCCCCTATTAATTCAAATTTTATCGCTCTAATTTCGAAATCAAATGCCCCTGCTTCTTTGAATGATTTTAGAACAATCTCTCTTTGCAATTTCCTATACAAAGTGGTAGCCAAAGTGATTGCAAGAAGACTAAATCCTATTCTTTCGTTTAGAGTTTTCAAAGAACAATTTGGGTTCTTGGAAGTTCGTCAAATTCATGAATCTATTGGAGTAGTGCACGAAGGGATTCATTCTTTGAAAAACAGGAAGTGAAAAGGGGTTGTCTTAAATATTGATCCGTATAAAGCATATGATAGAGTAAGTTGGTTATATATCATAATTCGAATCACTCATCTTGGCTTTGAGGTACCTTTCATCAATTGGGTAATGAGTTGTATCACCTCGACTTCCTTTGCAGTCCTTATCAATGGATCAGCCTCCCATTTTTCAATGCTGGACGAGGGCTGAGACAAGGTTTCCCGCTATATCCTCTCTTGTTCCTTTTGGTGGTATAAGGCCTTATAAAGGCAACGATGGATGCAAAGGACAAAAGGGAGTTCCACGATATTCCAATATCTCCTAGGCTAAAACTCTCCCACTTACTTTTTGTGGATGATATTTTGTTTTTTTGCAACGACCTTCAGGGAGAAGCAACCAGTCTAAAATCACCCTTGGATATATTTAGTAGGGAAACATGGATGCTGATGAATGTAGAGAAGTATACCATGTCAACTAATAAATTGGAGGCTGAAGAGTTGGATTTTTACTTCAAAATTTTCCCTTATGAAATAAAGCCTTTCGAGGAAGGCCTGAAATACTTAGGTTTTCACTTGAAACTGAAATGATATAAAAAGAAGGACCGAAATTGACTACTTTCCAATATAGAAAAGCGCCTCAAGCTTTGGAGTTTCATATGGTTATCATGTGAAGGGAGACTAACCCAGTGAAGTCAGTGTTGGAAGCAATTCCAGTTTATTAGATGTCTTTGGATTGAATCCCAAAGAGTGTTTTGGAGAATGTCAGGAGGATCTGTTTCAGGTTTCTTTGGGCCATGTCTTTTGATCTTGCTGTCCTTCCTTGGGTAAGTTGGAAGGCTGTGGCCTTACCTAAATATTTGGGTGGATGGGGCTTGAAGAATATTTTCCTTTTCTCAAAATACTTGGCCAAAAAAGTCTGTTGGAGATTGATCAAGACAAATGGTTTGTGGTAGAGGGTGATAGTCCAAAAATATGTACATCCTGATTCATTGGAGGATTGGATTCGAAGGCCAACCAAATCCATTGAGGGAGGCTCTATTATATGGAGGGTGCTTATTCAAGCATTTAGGGGAGTGGGCGACGATCTTGCATGGAGAGTGGGGAAAGGGTCAAAGGTCAGATTGGGTTCTGATCCCTGTCTAGGAAGTGGAGTTAACCATATTCTTCCCCCAAATTTGATCAATCATTTAAATGCAGCATGACTCTTTTTCCTCAATCAAATATCCGATCCTGATCATTCTTCAATCTGGTCCCAAGAATGGAAGAGTCACCATCAGCTGGGGATAGGTGAGCCCTTTATAGAAGCATGGGATAACTATACTCAATCCTTAAGAGGTGCTCACATTCACATTTTGGATAGAGAAGATGAGTTGGTTTGGAAATTTTATCCTCATTGCAGCTATACTCCAAAGCTGGGTTACATTCAACTCAACATTGAACAACACCTTAGGGAGCCTCTTTGGTGGTGGAAACGATATTTGGAAGGTTAAATTTCCCTTAAATCTCATATTTTTATGTGGTGTATGATCTTGATCCAGTTGCCTACTTGAGACAGAATGAGGGGCCGAGGTGGTTCACACTTTGCAAAGACTGTGAGGAGACAATGGTTCATCTTTTTCTGAATTGTCATTTTACGACCCAAACTTGGGCTGAAGTTTCTCTTCATGTGGGTTAGATTGTTCCCTGACAAGGTACTTTAGTTAAAGAGGCGTGGAAAGGATGGGCATCCAATGCTGCTGTCCATCACCTGAAATCTCTTCCTCTTATCATTAACTGGGGCATTTGTCTTTACCGTAATAACACTATCTTTCTGGGAAAGTCCATTTCTCCGGAAGTAGTAGTTGCTCAAGGGATGGGTATTTTGGCTCACTTCCCACAGTTTAAAGATCAAGGTCCCCTTGTATTCTACCAGAAGCAGAGGTGGATCATTCAAAACCTTGGGCTTTTATTGATGGGGCATCTCAACAAAATGATCATATATGTGGAGGGGGGGCTGTCATATTTTTAAAGCAAAATCACTCTTTTGGAATTAAAATGGGTTTGGGGCCTGAATTAAACAAATTTGCAAAACTTTTGACACTGAAACTACTCCTTATTTTTGCTGGTGAAAACATAATAACTACTCTGCAAATTTTTGGTGACTCCTTGAATGCCATTGATTGGGTGAGGAAAATCCAAGCATGTCACAACATTCATTTTCTTGCTTTGCTTGAGGAAATTTTCAGATGTATGGATTCTTTTGACTCCCTCCTTTTTTGACATGTTTATAAGAACTATAATGTGGAATCCGATAAATTGTCTAAGGAAGGCCTTCAATTGGCACCATGGAATTGGTTGATCACGAAATATGCCGAGGGAGAACATTTTGAGTATTACCACTGTCCATTTATGAACTTGCTGGAGGCCCATGGGGCAACTCTTTAGTTTTATTTATTTTCCTTGCTTGTGGTTTGGTAAATATTTTTGAGTATGGTTCTCTCTCCACAACTAATATCAACTTTTTGTCGATGGTTTCTGCTCTCCTGTTATATGGCTTATACACTGCCTTTTCTCACAACTATTCTACATGTTTTTCTTTGGTTTTTGTTTCATGGTAGTACTAACATATATCCTTTGAAATTTTTTGATTTGTCTCTTTTAGTGTATATATGGATAGACTTTGTGTCCCTGTAATTTTGGACAACTATGAGCAAAATACATGGAGTCCATGTGTTTCTACAAAATGTAATTTTCATTTCAACTTGATGAAATAAAAGTTATGTTTTTTTGTGAGGAATATATATATATATATATTTTATATTTTATATTTTGTTTATTTTTATTATATGTTTATGAGTGATTTTTTAATGATTACAAATAAATGAAAAAAATTATTTATACATAATGGTTTCATTTATATATAATAAAAGATTATTTTTATTTTTATTTTTAAATACATAAAAAAAAATAAAAGACAGTAAATTATATGATTGTTTAAAGGGGGTCAATAATTTTTTTATATTTATAAATATAAATGTATCTGATTTTATAAATATAATTATGCCGAAGGCATATCTTAGTGTTAGGTTTTGTAGAAAACCTGTCAATTGGTTGACAGGTTTTCCAAAACAACCTTTTTGTTCATCATTCTTGATGTTGACAGGTTTTAGAAAAAACCATCTTTGTTCACCATACCACTTTGCATTTATCATAGAAATAATTGTCATATCATGTATGTACATATCATATCTCTTTGTTGTCTATTAAGAGATAAGTCATAAATACTCATGTACTCTATCCACTGCCTCATTGTTTTTTATCATACCACACCCATAAAGGTGTTGTTAGTGGCACCCACACCGACAGAACCGATGCCATAACATTCCACATTCCACGATACCAACCATCACCTCCTCCTATTAATGGCATATTGCCTTCCCTCCCTCAATCACACATCCTCTTTTCCTTGCAGTTGCAACAACCGTCCTTGTACATTCAAGCTCAGTTTTCTCGGTTTTTATACTAGATATATTCGCTCTTGCTTCTCTCTCCGCTCAAACTAACGCCATGGACCATAACTCTCCCTTCTCTTCGAGTAACGCCATGGCCATAGGAACTGGAGCTGCTGGTCAAGTTCTGGCGGACATTATAAAGAAGGGGATTTTTGCTCCAATAACGAAACAACTAGATGGAGCCAAACAATTAGTTAATGTGACATAACAGAGATTGTTTGAAGAACCTTTCACAAGATATATTCAATATCTTTTGAGAGAATGAGAACACATTTCCCTCGCCGATCATCCAATCTTGGTTGGGGAGGATGCATAATGTCATGCAAAAGGTGGAAGGCATCTCCAACGCCATAATTCCAAGCCGAATTCTAGAATTGGCCACCGAACTAGACAAGCTCTTAAATGACTTGTCGATTGACTTATCAATATCTGCGTATGCTCGAGTGACAATGTCGCCACAAGAGGCAGATTTCCTACTTCAGCCCGTGCCAAAATTTGGCTTTGTAGGAAAGGAAATTGAAATTGTCGAGACTCAACTCAAGACGTGGATTAGTGCTGAACCTCCAGAAGTTCGGTTGATTTGTGTCTACAGTATGATTGGCATTGGAAATATGTCACTTCTCCAAAGGGTCTACAACTTTTACAAGGTCAGTAATGTCTTTGATGTTGTGATCTGGCTAACAGTTTCTCGAGACTATGGACTTTGAGACTTGCAGGGTCGTAATGTAAAGGAAATCAAACTAAACCTTTTCGACATTTCTGATCTTGATACTGATAAGCCAAAGATGAAGTTGTCTGCATTAAGAAGACATTTCTTTTAATATTGGACGACATATGGGCTGCACTAGACCTGAAAGAATTAGCTGTGGCATTTTAGTAGAATTAGGTGTGGCATTTGGGACTACTAAAGGGAGCAAAGTAGTATTCTCTACACACCGTACTCTATACACCGCCTGCCTCACGACCTCCACCTTTCTCATATAGCCACCTCCTTAGTCAGTCAAATCTTGTTTTAATGGCCACATTATGCAATTCTAGTCGCCTAAATGACAATCGATCTCTGAATATATTACCATGCATCGTCCCAGTGTCAAAAGGAAGCACCAGAGAGCTAGACTAGCATGACGTTGAATGAGATATGTCAGTATTCTTCTTGCATTCCTCCATTTTACTGTCTTTTTGGATAGAAATTACAACTGAGTTTATCGAACTTATTGGGTTTTGAACAACCTAGATGCCTGGAACACTCTCTTTCTTCAAGGCCGAAGATGATGATGAGATGAATCCCAATCCCACTTGATTGGTATTTCCGTCTTTGGGTACAAGACTCTGTGGTGGCTGCGGCTGCTTCACAGGGCGTGGGAGGACAAGCATTCCGCTGCCCCAGGGGTGCGTGCCGACAGGGTTCGTGTTATCTTTGGTTTAGGTTTTGTGCAACGAACTTATTGATTCTCACCATTTAAATCCCACGCAATCTAAGAACCACCCAGATAAAGAAACCCACAGGAAAGTGAAGATCGATCCTACTTGGAGGTCCCGAGGCCTAGTCTTGTTTGGGCCGATCTAAAAAGTTTCAGAGATGGGTAGACTGGAAAAGTGCAAAGGCTTAAATTGCTTGCCCTTGATATGATGTTTCTTTTTTTGAATGTTTTGAGTGCAAGGCTAACACAAATTATTGAAATGTGTTCTACTTCATAGAATAAAAAAACCAGGAGATTAAAAGAAGTATCCAACAGAGATCAATAAATCGGGAGGGTTTCTGCACATAAACTCAGTTACACAATATATATTACAGGGTTTAATCACAATATATGTTCTAGGGTTTAAACCCATCGTGGTTTGCAGCCATGGTTTACATTCGTCAAGCCACAACAGACGACCTACTTGCAATGTAGACATGCAAATTGATGTGTCTTCCAGAGAATTACTAGATGAAGTATTATTTCTACCACATCCTATCATGGCTGCAACTTCTCTATGTGGCCAAGGATTACAACAATAAAATTGTTGGGTACGCTCTGGCAAAAATGGAAGAGGAGCCCACGGATTGCCATGACCATATAACCTCTCTGGCCGTGTTGCATACGCACCGCAAACTGGGCCCTGCAATGAAGCTCATGAACGCAACTCAGAAGGCAATGCATGAGGTTTTTGGGGTAGAGTATGTTTCTCTCCATGTCCGCAAGAGAAACCGGGCGGCGTTTCACCTGTACACCAAAACATTGGGATATAAAATTCATGATATTGAGGCTAAGTACTATATTGAACTCTTGTCATGTAGATACTTGACTTACAAATGATGATAGTTTATGCATATTGTTATCATGCTGTTTTTCTTTTATTGTATGACAATCTTTCAGTTGTCTTCAAGATTAAGTATCTCTTGTCGTTTTTTCTAGTGGAATTCATTGCTTGCTTTGAAACATAACGAATCTGTAATCGCTTACGTTTTTTATCTGAAAGTGATGCTCTGTTTTAGTGATGGCAGAGCATGTTTTCTTTTGTCATGTTTTATTTTTTCTCGAAAATGATGCTTTGATTAATTAGAAATATTATTATTTGAGAAAGATATAAACACTCCTCTTGAAATTCCACAACCCAAAGATATTATTTTTAAATGAGATTGTCTAAATGTTTTGAGTTTTGGTCATTCCTTTCACGAAAATCTCGCAAATATAAATTTGGATGAGATCATAATTTTCTGTTTTTTAAAATGCATTTATGAATGCATAAATGGATTCAACATCTCTAATATCCCATGAGGGACTCAAATTATATAGACTTAGAAACTCAAATATGCAGATCCAACTATTTCTTGTCGGATTTCAGGCAAAATCAAAACTTAAAATGTTTAGACTAAGGCTTTTTAAACTCCATTATCATCATCATTATCATCTTTAAAATAAATTCATAACTTAAATATCATACATTTATTTATAGAATTTAACCTAGAATATATACAATATTTTCATCAATTTGAGAGGATAGATGAAATGCTAAAAGACGAGAGCATTACCACCTTAAAAAAACTAGAAATACTTAAGAAAAAAAAACTCCTCTTTTTAGTCAGTCTTGTTCAACAAACCCGTTAGATAGACTCCTATTCTGGTTGTTGAAACAATTCTTAAAATTTTTATCCCTAAGACCTAAAATTTCCTTTTTCAGGTTTCGACTTTTCATAAAACGCAAGTTTCATTATCATTCCCAAACGCACAGTACCGATTTCCCGAAGAACTCAATTATTTAAATAATAAAAGGCAAAAAACCTAAAAGTATTATAAGAATCCCGACGCATTTTCTATAAAATTATCTTAATCATGATAAGCTTTAAACCTAATGGATTTAAGGTTAACTTTAAGGAGTTTTCGGGATTCAGGGTTTGCTGAAAACATATTTTTCAATACAAATTGAATCGTGAACTCCCGATCTCCGATTTCCCGAAATAAAGAGAGTTAGTTAAAATGCTAATTAATTAATTCTCTAACGCAAAAAGTTAAGGCTTAAGTTAATCATTTCACGATTTTGGGATTCGGGGTTCAGTGATAACACATCTCTTGTCAAAATGATCCCCAAAATCCTGAATCGCGAAATCTCGACCCATAATTTGTGTTAAACTGAACTAACTCTTTTTTGTCCTTAACCCTGATTAGTTTGTTAATTAAGATGAATTTAATTCCTTTTTTTTAAACACATCGTGATTTCGTAACTTCAGAAATCGAGATTCATCAATGACATACTTCTTGTTAAAATGATCCCCGAAATCCCGAAATGCTTAATATCAATCAATTACTTTGCTAAAACGTTTAAGTCTTAATTAACACGTCGCGATTTCGCGATTTCGGAGATCGGATTTCATCGATGATATACTTCTCGACAACATGATCCCCGAAATCCTGAAAAATGAAATCTTCAGTCTTAATCTATGATTAGCACAAATTAACCTTTTTCCAAAGCATGATTAATGATAATCATTTTTTAAGGTTTCGTTCATGTTTCGGTTCTGATTGAGTAAAATGTTTCGAGTTTTCTTTAAAATCCAAAGGCGCCAAAATACGGCCATTTAAATAATGAATAACTGGTGATACGTGGTACTAATGCGTATCTCAGTAAAATATCTACCGCATTAAATGTCTTGAATTCTTGTCAACTGCGTCAATCCCGTCATTGTTAAATGAATTAAAAGAGAATTTGAATGTCTGTGTTTTCATTTTATCAAGCGCAAGAAGCACTCAACTAAGCTCATTCATTCATTTTCTGTTACAGGTTTTCCATTTAACGTAAAGTCATGGCACCGAAAAAGGCACCGAAGAAGAGTGAAGATACATAGGAAGGAGATATCATCTCCGACACCACGCCACACACTATAGACTCCATTAAATATTGGACTCAAATATCTGAATTTCTGGAATGTGAATTCAAAAATGCTCATCCTGATTCTGAGAATCACTATCGGGACATAGCAGAATCAGAGCTTCATAAGATCGTTGTGCATCCTCGGTTCGTGGCATACAATGATATGATCAGTTGGGCCCTGGAAAAGGTCGATATCCTGACGAGGAGCATCTTAAATGATCAAGGATTCATCGTCGGCTCATTCAGGATAGAACATATACAAGTAATGTATAAACTCTCGCCAAATCCTAAACATACTTTTAATGCCGAGTTTTTAGCAGAATTTCAGAGGAAAGAATGCACCGAGGTAGACCAGACTTATCCTGATATAATTAGAGACTGGTGGAGATGTCCATCAAAATTTAGGGCCGATACCCATGGGGTTTATGCTACATCATCCTTGAATGAATACATGGTCTACATAGCCATTATGCTATGTAGACTTTTCGGGAGAAAAGATCCCTGCCATTTCAATGCAGATTGGGTGCCCTTTTTAGAAGAAGCTTCAGAAGGATATGCTTTTAACTAGAGTAAGATTTTGTCGGATAACCTAACAAAAGAAATCTCAAACTACAGAGTTGCAAAATCTAAGGGACAACCAGTGGTATTTTACATGTCAGCTTACATTATGGATGCAATCTGCTATGTGACTCCTTTTCCCTTAATGAATTGGAGTTGGAACATAACCTGTCCAGAACCCATTCATGAATATCATTCTGCCCTTTGGGAAGAAAATGCTAAGGACGGATTTTATGAAATTTGTCATTTTGTTATAATTCCGATGCATAAAATATTTTTTGGATGCGAACCCCCTCGCATTTATGATACAGTCACAGAAAATCTTAAAGCAATAGCCAACTGGTTTATTGATGAGAATTTTTTCTACATTAGGGTTTATGGTTGTTCTATTCCCCCTCACGCACTCCCTAAATTCCTACCGGACAGATTGGTGTGTAGAGAGGTAGCCCACCAAATAGTAAAAGGCGGGATTGGATTAGAGCTAAAGGCAGCTCAGAATAAGTCATGGCCAACTTTCCCTGTACATATCGGGAAATTTTCATTACTGAATCTAGGCCATTCTAAAGTAGAGGCTGAATCACTAGAAGAAGTAAAATTGGTAGATATTGAACACAGAAAGCATGATGCAAGATACCAGATATATAAAATATGCAGAACAGACATGAAATGCTAGAAATGGCAGAATAACAGTAAAATATCCAGCATAATCTTCACAATACACAGAAATGATATACGAAATAGCAATAGAAATAACACTTTGATTCAGATAGCAATGTTCACAGGCCTCTTTGAGGGGGCAACCTCCAGTCGAGCAGCGCTCTGTTACAATAATCTCCAAGCTAGGGTTTTCATAC
>JASDQU010309870.1:81149-104102 GCA_032191745.1 Picea mariana | reverse complement strand
ATGTAAGGTTGCATTTCATTTATGAATTATATTTGTGTATGTAGGATCACACTCAAGTTAATAAAGTATATTCATTTTTTGAAGGACTATATTCACTTCAACAAATCAAGTTTATTTATGTGGATTATCGACAATGACCACAGTTGGAAATAAACAATACTTGCACTTTACTTTCCTATCAATTTATTTTCCTACACTTTACTTTCTTGTCAATCTAATTTTCTATCAGTTTACTTTCATATTCCTTACTTTTCTTTCAAATATGGCGTGGTTTTTTATTTTCTCTGCTACTACTGGTGTGATTGTTTCCTTTCCTTTCAAATGCTAGTGATATTGTTTAAGCTAAGATGTCAACACTTGCTTGAATTTATAATTCCTTGCAATTACATGCAAGTGTGATTGTTGAAACTACAATTGCACATTATTCAAACCAGTAAAATAAGGAAGTGTGTCCTGCATACACATTGCATGATAACTTGCAAGTAATCTAGAACCCCAGGTTGACAAAATTAGTGCACATACTATTTACTTTCCTTGCTATAAAATAGAAAGGTTATTAAAAATCCCATCATTTTGGCATTTTTGTTGGGGAGTTTTCAAAGGCACCCTACTACTCCTACATTGGTTTTAGATCATAGGAGAATGGATGCATAGAGTCATAGATCCAAAAGGTCGATTTAGTAGTACCATGAAAACCACCCAAGATACTAACCCCATTGTAGGAAAATCAACAAAAGGAGAAGGCTTAGGGAACTCCAACTCTCATAAAAAGACACCTACATCCAAAACCACAACAAGAAAATCTTTAGAAAATAGGAAACATGTGTCTCCAATTTCATAATCAATACATTCAACTGATCATGCAGCAAGAGCTACTTCTACAACTTAGGAATAAATATTACTCCGAACTACAGATTCATCCAATACATACGAGATTCTAAGTGGGCAACCTGGAATAGAATTTTTGATCTAGATTATATTGAGAATGAGGTGAGATAAAAACACAAATATAGCAGAGAACATAGAAATATAGTGAAACCCAACTTCTATTAATGAATAAAATAACAGAATATTGTAGAACATAAATTGGCTAGAATGGTGGTATCTTATCTCTGAAGAGAAAGAGATGTTGGATATGCTCATTCACATAAATATAATGCAATGGCCTACAAGAATGGACTTTTTGTTGAAAATGGGTACTTGACACTGAGAGGGGGGGGGGTGAATCAGTGTCACAAAACATTGGACAATTTTCCACTTTTCACAAATTAACTGAACAAGAAATATTTATTTCATTTTCTCAATCAATATATATCTATATATATATATAAGAATAAATATTTTATTTATTTAAATAACTTGAATGAATACATAAGATCAATATTTGAATATCATCTTCAAACAATTATGAGAGACCCATCTCTCTGTTACAAGACCCAGCTTGTAGTTCTCAGATCCAACTAAGAAAAGAGGAATCCAATCCTCATAACAAGTCCCAACTTATTTATCTCATATCCAATTAAGATGTGAGGAATCCAATCCTCATACAAGACCCAACTTGTAAACATGCACCAACATGATAGAATGAATCTTCATTCAATCCATTATATATAAATATATATACATCAACAAATTCAACTACACTCTTCTCACCATTCCTTTTTGTTTATGTAGTCTTCCAACTGGTGTGAATTTCAATCATTGTGTCTTTTAATATTTGAACCATTGTACCTTTTCATTTAAAATGATAATCTTTAAACTTTAATTAATATTATTTTCCTTTTTATTCTTTATTCATGTTTTCATAATTTAACTCCCTTTTAATCATGAATGTGTATCAGTTCGTTTGTCCTCATGAATTGATCACAGACATGGATCAACTCATTAGATCGTACTCATGTTTCTGTTACATTCTTGGTTCACCAACAGATCATACTCGATCTCTTATCAATTCTCTGTAATGTTCTGGTGTTAAATCTCTATTGAATTAAGTCTGGATGAGGTGTTTCCTTCAAACCATATTCATATGATCATAGGCGTAGAACCATAGAATTATTAATTTAAGTGACGCACTATCTTTTGTCTGTATATATCTTATTCCATATGACCAATAGTGGTGACCAGACACTAGGCCAAACGAGCGCTTGAGCACTTATCAGAATCAATGGTCATGATTTAATCTCCCTATGAGATGGACGATAGTCGGGACTTCGAGACTTTCAAACTTTCAAATATGATTTCGTCAAACAGATATGATGGTTCATGTTTATATCACAGAACCAGATCAATGGTCATATTTGATCCTTACATTTATCCTTTCATTTCTTAATCCGATGGCTAGAACTTAATCAAGCATTGATATGGATGACCACCATTTAATCCGACACTTCGGCTATTCTACTTACGTTATCCTTCCACTTTATTTTGATTAACGGTTGAGAATGCACCTGAATTATTCTTCATATCGGACGACCCATGTCCACTTCGGGACTTCAGAGGTTCGGATAATCACTGCTCCATTTTCCTCTAGAGTGATCATCTGCTAAGTAAGTCATAAAACGGTGTAAACCGCTTGCTATCCATTAATAATTCCACTTACGCTATCCTTCCACTGTAGTATATCAATGGTCTAGAATGCTCCCGAACTGATCTTCAGATCGGATGACTCGTGTCCAGTTCGGGACTTCGACATTCGAGACTTCGAGACTTTGGGAAAGTGTTGGTGGTAAAAATCTCGGAGTCACGTAACTTACTTATGTCACTTGATGACATGGAATGAGCTGAGTAGCTGCCATGTGGCACTTAGATTCATGATTTACATGTACGTGAAATGTTGTTTTCATCTTGACACTTGTCATTATTTGACTATGCCACATGTCCTTGCCGACTTGGTCTCCCACATGTCCTTGCTGATGTGGTCTGCTAACGCCACATTTCCTTGCTGACATGGTCTGCCACATGTCCATGCTGACATGGTCTATTGACGTAGATCTCCCTGATATAATGGTCATCGTATATTCTCTAGATCTAGGTCCTTGTTCATTTTGGATTTCAGAACTTCGAGTAATTCAACTTTTCAAGTTTCCAATTCTTCCGAAGTGAGACTCCACAAAGTTTAACCTACTCACATATTTTAACCCAAACTAAATGTTGTTAGTCGATCATGATCTTAGATCGATGGCTTGATCTATCTATGATGCTTCTTTGACTTGGATTAAATCCATCAACTTTTCTTCTAGCTTATCATGTCCTTCCACCTAGAATGATCCAACATTTATGAAGACTCTCAAAGTAGATCCATGATCAAGGATGATTTCAGAACCACAACTTGCGAGTGTTTTAACTTGTCACCCAAACTCTGCAATTTTAAGTTGTGCATTGTTGGTGAGTCAACCACAATAATCGATCTTCGAAGCTATAATATCTAATGGTCATGACTAATTACGAGATTGGAAATAACATGATATTTAATTCTCCTTTCGATCTCTGCAATCTATCCCTGTCGTTGATTTGGAGATTTTGCATGCGAAGGTCACAACTCAATTTGACTTAATTTGATTGTTTGTTAGATCAACTACAATCATCAATATTTAAGTTGATGAGATTTGACAATCTAGACCAATTGTGGGATTGTAACTAGCGAGTCATTTAATTATCCTTTCATTCTCTGCAATTCATCCCTTCTGTTGATCTAGCTTGCAGATCCGATGGTCACAAGATGATATTATCATTGACTAATCCTCCAATAGTCCTCAAGCCCATGGTCACTCATATGACTGACGTCCGTTATATGAGACGATCAACACGGTCAATTTCTTGATCAGACGGCTATTGAGGCTTCTCACATTTTCTTGTGCATCGATTTGACGAAATTTCTACAGTGTGCTCTTCCTTATGAGATTTGATATTCATTTGCTAACTCTCCCAAGCTTTAATCTTTGGCATACTGTCATACTTGTTTGACATTTTCATCCTTTTCATATTTTCAATGCGTTTTTCCTTCTGACCTTTGATCTCTTCATACTATTTGACATTCTCTATTGACTAATATAATGTTGACATCAATGGAAATTTCATATATGATAAGTAATAATGACAATTCATCATAACAACAAATCATCAAATCATAATGACATCAACTGTTGACATCAATGACAATTTCATCTATGATAAATCATAATGACAATTCATCATAACAACAAATCATCACATCATAATGACATCAATGACAGCATATCAATGACAATATGTCCAACAATCTCCCCCTTTTTCATTGAGGGAAACACACTAACTTCATACACAAACTCCCCCTGAGATGATGCTTTTGTCTATGAAGTTCTATATGAAGTTACTCTCCCCCTTTGACATCAATGGCAAAGGGTTTCTTCCCTTATGATCAACCTCTATTTGTCTGCATTTTGTTGACCAAAATATGTGCTTGGGTAACTCTCCCTATATTCATGCTCTGCCTACCATAATTGAATGAATCCCCCTGTCAATATGCTCTCTCTACCTCTTACTACTCTCCCCCTTTGTTTCTGAAAGGGTAACTCTTCCTAACAAGGTATCCTCTCCTGATAATTTTAAAAATTCTTGGCATAATCTTTTGATTTTGTAGAACCCAATTTAAACTTCCCCCCTTTTTTTTTGTATTTTGTTTCTTTGGCTTAACAAATTAAGACTTCATCAGAATTTGATATTGTCCCATATTCTTCTATAGTTACTTCCTTTTCTTGAGCTTGATTTATCTCATATTGAGTTTCACATTCTTCATTAGGACATTTACGCATCATGTTCTTATTATTAGTTTCTTCATTTTCAGGTGTAATACCATATTTCTTGATTTCTCCTTCAGATTTTCTTCTCCATATATTTCTGTGAGATATTTTTCTTTTTGGATCTTCTTTTTCTAATTGTGTTTTTGGAGATTTGTCATCTCCTTTCTTGTTCCAAATTTTATTAGCTTTTGTCATTGACTTGAATGACTTATTCAAATATTGACTTTTTGTATTATTGTAGTTCTGGGATTTGTGCCCAAACCTATCATAGTTGTAACATCTCATTGTATGACAAAATTTTGTTGTGTTCCCAACAAAATTACATCTCCAACATCTGTTACACATTGAAATTACTCACTTCGATAGTGTCGCAAGTGTCGTCATTATAAGTGTCGCAAGTGTCGCATTTTGCTCACAAGTGTCGCAAGTGTTAAAGAAACCATACTGCCATGATGCCTATGTCATGCCTATAATGACATGAGAAGGACACTTGAAATACCTCAAACATTTGATTTGGAAGAGGAGAAATGAGTCAACGGGCTTATAAACCTCTTGCCATCTGAAAGCACCCAAAAAACTGAGTTTTTGGAAGGGAGCGCTCCTCTATAACCATCTCAGGAGTGTTGGCACCCCCCCATAAGCTATCAGGGAGTGTTATAACACTCCTTTTCCCTTTTGCAGGAGAGCTCCTACCCTCAGGAGTGTTGGCGCTCCCCTATACACTACTAGGGAGTGGTATAATGCTCTGAGTGCCCTTTTGAGGGAGTGCTACCTATTCTGGGCAGCAGTTGATTTGTTGAGAAGAATGGGGAAAGGATCTTTTCATTCTTAGAAGGTAGTTGGATTTGAATCCTCAATCAAGACATGATATTAGGGTAGATCCCTGAATGAAGGAGGAAAATACTCAACTCACCCCAAAGATATTTCAAGTTGTTTAGCCTCTCCAAGGCTATATAAGCAAGCTTTCTCATGGTGAAAGGGGATTGGAAAGGGAGAATCACACCAAACTTATGATCTTATAAGTGGTGTTGGAACAAAGATGATTTGGAAACAAGAGAAATATGATCTCATAGGGAGCAATCGGTGAAGCTATCATCATTCGGATCATGGATCTTTTGAGCAAGGGGTAGACAAGGAGGACTTGACGAAACTACTGCAATCCATCTATGACTGTAAGTAATGTTTTGTCCTCATTAATATAATTTGCTTGGCCTGTTTCTTTCTAATTCATGTTCAATCTCACATGAATTTGTCTCTTTAGTAGATATACCTATTTCGGACTAATCTTGATAGAGTAGGAAGTGGTCGTACTTTGTTTGTCTACAGGATCCATCGAGGAGGGAAAGATTGGAGCTCAACTCGAGTCGTGCAGGGACAAACACCGATAAAAGGTATGTCTTTCCTCCTTCCTCTTCATTCATTAGTTTGTGTAGACCTAAAAGGAAGTCAGTGGCCATGATAAGCACTTTTTGTCTTAGAGTTAAGAGTCTAGCTCTTTGAGGAGATCTACCTATCCGCAGGGAGATGTTCCTTCAACAGAAATTGGCGAATCCACTGGGGATGAAAACCTTTGATTATTTTCAGACCTTGTTCACCCCATTTGTTTGATTTCATATGCTGATTGACTCTTTACCCCATCACATTCAGCTTGACTGTCAAAATTTGACTGAAATTTTGGGTTTTTGGACATTTTTATGAGTTTTTAAAGCATGTCACCCCTGTGCCCATGTTAGCAAAGCGCCATCACTCCCTGAAGGTGCTAGACAGAGCTTTATAACACCTTGGTGTCCCTTACACTAGAGCGCCAACCCCTTTTTGCACAAAATCTCTTCAAAAATTGCCTTTTTTGGAGGTCCAAACCCTGTTTTTTACTTGCTAAGATGCTTTGTGATTCAATGATTCTTCCTTTGACCTTTGACATGCTTCCTCCTGAGAAGTAAACACCTTTTTATTTAGATTTTATTCCCTTCTTCATTATTTTTGAGTTTTTGTTGTTGAGAGCTTGAAATCAATCCACTGTTTTCTTCTCTCCTATTTGATTGAGCAGGAACTCTAATGAAGGACATCTGAAATTTGTGACTCTTCTCACTTGGTTTTTGAGGTCATTTTTCTTCGAACACCTCATTTTTGTGTGAATTGTTTGATTTCACTTTGTTATGTTTTGTTTTCTGTTTGCTTCTTGTTTCAAACACAACAAAGAGGGTGTGTGTCATGTGTGTGAAATCTGATCATGCTTGTCTGAATCTCCTTGATCTGAAAGGGTAGTTGGTAGGAGAAGTCTTTGCATTGGATTAATCATCATTCGCATACTAATGACAAAGATACATTTTAGTGCTTGATTTGCATATTAGAAGGCATTTTTGAAAATGTTTTAGAATTGCATTGGATTCGATTGAGAACCGATTGATTGAAGACATTTCATATTAGTGTTTGAAAGTGAAAATGACTCCTTCTCTTTCCCTTAAATAGGCGTTCATTGAAAAGAAACTATTTCTTATCATATTCTATGCATATTTTTGGGAATTGAGTCATCATTCCATCAGTTTCACTTTCATGCACCCTTTGAGTAAAGAACAACTATAAAACAAATGCTAATTAAAAATTATCTAGAACATTTTTGTTTTTGGGTTCTTCCACCAACAATAGACTAGGGTTAGCACTTTGGATTAGGCTGTGAGTACAACTCTCCAAAGTTTTCAAAACAAGCATTAGCATCCTGAGCTAGGGAGAGTCAAATCCAATTGTCGTATTGGTTTTCTAGGATCCCCCTCTCACACAGGGGTTATGCACGAGGTCGCTTTCGGGTGAATTACAGAGATTATCCCTTCTTGGTTACACTATTTGTAGTGGTCGGATTGTATATTGGGGGACACTAGAAGGTATACCTGCGATTATGTGTGGGAGCCTTTCGGGTTGATTTTGGACTTGTTATCCTGCCCATACGTTTCGGATCGGATTGTTGACTGTACCCACCCAGGGACTCACTGCAAATTGGTGTCTTTAGTTGCCATAATATTCAGGTACTTACACAAGGTGACGGTGAAGGGAAGTCTCACTGTACCTGGAACATACATCGGTCAAACTCACTCGGGCTCCTTGGAGGGTAAATCCACAATTACTGCGTGGAAGATTGCACCAAGGTGAAAGTCCGTTAAGTAGGTCGTCATTGTAACTGTTCCACCATATCCCAGCCCCTTCTCCACTTGATCACCGACATTGGATTTCATCACCAACTAGTACGGTCATCGAGAGAAGTTTTGTCTGCTTGGTTGATTCCTAGATTTTATTAGCGCATGTTGTTTCTTTTTGTTAGTTGGCCCTAAATTTTCAGTGTGTTCTGTTATTCTCCACAATTGAGCCCACAGATGATAAAGGACTTTGTCGATCACGTAGGATGCAAGGGATGCCTCCAGAAGGCTATCAACCCTTACCTCCAAACCCTCTAGAAGACAACTACTGTAGAGAGGTAGAAAATCAATCTGATGCTGGAAGTGCTATTGCTCCTCTGTTAGATAACTTAGAAGACGCTTTGGTCATGGTTGAAAATCCCACCACACCTGTGTTGGTAACTCCTCTCGAACCACTTTTGGTTCATTTAGACTCCCTTGGGAACGTCATAGATGAAGAAGTCCCACGATTACCGGAGAGGATCTTTACCGAAACATATATGGGATCCACAGAACCCATATTTGGTGATGAGTATAGGACTCCTGTTCGTCCTAGCACTACAGTAGAAACCAATCCCACACCTGCTCATTCTGTATGGAGGACTTCATCAGGACACGATCTCTATGAACATTTCGAATCTATTCGACAACCCTTTCATCATCATGATCCTCCTAGTGAAACAGGACCATCCCATCAAACCATGAATCACCCAGTCGACTAGGTTATTCACCCTACTGCTATACCAGCGCAAGTCCATCCTAATGCTGGACTCATCACCTCTACTCATCCCCAAAGAAATTCAATCTCTACCCCTGTTTCTACAAGTTTTTACTCTACAGCGCTGCATGTTCCACACAATCCTGCTGGGACATCTTCTCACCCGAGAATGCACACCCCTGCTGGCCAAACACAACCAACTAGAGTGAAACCACCATCCAATGAACCATTTCCTCCTAGAGGACTACCTTTCCATGGTGGGCCTACCCCTCCTGGGGGGCAGTCCCCTTTTCATGCTCCTCCTGGGGGGAAACCTCTGTTTGCCAGTTATACCCTAGTCGTAAATCCACCGCTGGCAGGGGGAAACCCTCGTTTGTTGGAAACCCTTCACAATCATGGGGAGTATCTTCAGGAGGCACTTTTACCCAACCCCACTTTGGGGGGAAATTGTATAATAACCCACTATGAGGAGTATCCAATCCTTTCCCTTCCGGAACATCTTACGGGCAATCTTATCCAGGCGACATCCAAAACACCACCTGGAGTTCTCCGAGACCACAGTCTTATCCTCCTCCTAGGCCTCATGTGTATCGGCCTCTAGGATATACTCCTTACCATTATCAAGGCAAAAAATCTTATTCTCCTCATGGGCAAATACATCACCTGACCTATAATATTCAGAACCCACCGGGTTATGCCAATGTTTCTCATGCACCATTGAATCCTTCTTATCCTGGCCAGCAACAACCATATGTAGGAGGACCTACTGGTTACAACTATCCACCTAACCCAGTCTATGGTCCTATTGGTGTTCCTATGCCACACCAGTATCATTCACACATTAACCAACAACTACCTTTCCTTGTGACTCTGGATCTCCCAGACTTGTCTCGGTTAACTAGTGATCCTATTTCTCATTCACCGGTTTGGTCAGTCATTCCAGCTAAACTTCCTTCTGATATTCCAAAATTTGATGGAAACCCTAGCAAAGATCCGAACAACCATGTGATGAATTTCCATTTGTGGTGTTCATCAAACTCCCTCATGGATGATTCTATACATTTGCGTCTTTTCCAGCGAACACTTACCGGTTCGGCAACAAAGTGGTATATTGAACTACCACGTGCTTCTTTTCATGATTTCAATTCCCTTGCCATGTCTTTCCTCATGCACTTTCAACTTCCTATTCACTACGAGACAGGTACTAAACTCTTGACCTCCCTTCGTCAAACTAACTCTCTGCATATTTCTGACCATATTCATGAGTGGAGGCGATGACGAAGGATGATCAAGGCAGTCATTCCTGACATACTCTTGGCAAAATGGTTTACTAAATCATTGTTACCCCTGATCGCTCGTGATGTCGCCATGGGTAGTGCGGTCTCAAAGGAACAAGCCATTGCTTGGGCTCAGTACTTAGACTTGGTTTATTCCCAATCTGGTACTTTGTATGATTTGCTTCCAAATGCTACTCGAGCTAATACCGATCCTTCTAAGCCATCATCCTCATCTCATGCAGATGGTGTTATCGGTTCCGTCAAAACTCAATCTTTTTTCAAATCGACTACACCCTCCTCTACCTCCCCCCAAACTCAGATCTTTGAGGTGAATGCAGTTCAATCTGCCCCTTCACAACAATCTGGCGGTAAGAAGAAGACAAAGAATAAATCAAAAAATAATAATGAACAACCCAAAAATCAAACACCTGCTACCGAAAAGAAACCATATCAGAAACTGAAATTACCATGTATCATTTGTGGTGACGATCACTACACTCGAGATTGTCCACTTCGCAATGAAGTGGCCAAAATTTTCCAAGGGAAGTCACAACCCGTTGTGCTTACTCAATCTTTTCCATAGCAACAATCCATGGTTGCTCAAACCCCCTCTCCTAGGGGTCGTTCTAGTGATCCTAATGATGAGGTCTCGTCAAGTGCACATATTTATATGTTTAATGGGATCAATTTGACCACTCGCTCTAAGACATACGACACACTGGGTAACCCTGACAAAGGAAAAGACACTAACGGTACCGGTACTTTACCGGATCCATCATCATCCTCCGTTAGTCTTCCGTCAGTTAATCCTCCATCTGGGCCACTCTAGATTGAGAATCCCATGTTCAAATCTATCTTACACCCTCCTAAGAGCACTATACGTAAAGCTACCTTTAATCCTAGTTCATGTGCCGCCCATAACTATAACATTGTTGAAGATTTGGCTCAAGCACCGTGTGCTGTGTTTGCGTTAGAATTTCTACAACACTGCCCCGGTCAATGTAGAACGCTCTTGACCACTCTTGGTGCTGTTGATCCTAAGTCATCCAATCAGATCATGTTTAACCTGGATAATTATGCATCTCGACTCTCCCACCAACTTGCTTTCCAAGTTGATGTTGTTGTTCACAATCAACAAATCCATCGAACTATTCTGGATGAGGAAGCCTTAACTTGTGTCATGTCTTTAGCATGTTGGAAAGGTTTAAAATCACCAGCACTCAACAAATCCCCAACGATTTTATGCGCCTTCGATGGGTGATTTTTTCATCCCCATGGGCTTTTACAGTCCCCACCCATCCAATTGGGTGGAAAAACTGTTACTGTTGATGTCGAGGTGGTCAATTCTCCCCTCAATTACAACTTGTTACTTGGAAGAAGTTGGTTTTATGCTATGACTGTTGTTGCCTTGTTGGTCTTTCGATGTGTCCAATTTCCTCATCAGGGCAAAATTGTCACTGTTGATCAGTTGGATTTCTGCATGACCGATGCTTGCGTTCCCGCTACTAACAATATTCCTTTCTTGGGAGACCACAAGATCACGTATGAAAGCGTTGGTGTTGGCTTACTGAAATATTCTAGCCTCATGGGTACCTTCCCTACACCACTTCCACCAACTACACATCATATTTCCACCGACTACACATCATATTTCCACCGACTACACATCATATTTCCACCGTCGATATGATTTCAACCGCGGCTTATCAATCTTTGGAATCATCTGACCCTCGGATTGTACCTTGTCCGTTGGAATTCGATGCACTAAGTGACGCCGTGCCACTTAGTCCAGCTGAAACATCATACATTTCTATCACATCCGATTCTCCCTCATCGGATTCCCAACATTTATTAGCACTTGACAGTTCCTTGATGCAATCGCAGTTGAGTTCCTTGTCGTCTGCGATCGACTACATTTCCCCAACTTTTCCTTTGGATGAATCTATTTCAGAAATGTTTCACATGGACAAGTTACCTTGGGATAATAACCATCACCGAGCCTCTTTCCTTCCCCCTCGTAAAGAAATTTGGGCAGATATACCGTCTATCTCCCCTCTCGGTGTTAATTTTTCATCATCTCCCATGATTTCAACTTCCGATGATTTGGATCCGGTAGTGGACATGGTGATTTCTTCAGTAGGATTATTGGAGCCTGATCTCCTTACTCCTATCCCGAACCTCGACATGTGGTCCTTCCCAAGTGATTATCTTCCATCCAACGAAGATCTCCTGAAGGCCATGACTGATTTTTGTCCCTTGACATGGTATCCTTCTAAAACGTTCTTCTCTTGGAAGCCATGATCAAGAAGTAGTTACAAGCATAGTTTCTCTTCTCTGTGGAAAGCTCGTTAAAAAATGAAACAGAGGTCCTGAGCATAGTTCTTTTCCTGTGTCAATCTCGTTAAAAAATGAAACAATCACCTCTCTTGAATCTTCTTTTCATACACCCTTTTCCTTTTTCTCATCTACTAGAGAAATTGATGGAAACCTCAGATCCGGTGAATGCATCGAAGCTTGGAGGGCATGTCTCTAGCCTTTGATGACCATTATGGAGCTAAGAAATTAGCTTTCATGATGGGGGCATACCAAGCTTAGTCTTTGTTCTTTCTCGTGCTCGTAAATATATGAGAATGCATCCGGGTAGACTTTTATCTCTTTTTCGAAGCTGTATGGATACATGAAAAAGGAACCCCCTGGAGTCTCCTTTAAGCTCTTTTCGGACTCTCTAAACATGAAAAGATTGCCGAGTGATCTTGCTTCCTTTTCCACTCGTTAAACGGTTTGAAAGGGCGTCTTTCGAGTGATAATTTATCTCTTTTTCGGCCTCGTGAGACTAACATTACGAAAAAGGACAACATTGGAGCCATCTTTAAGTTCTTTTCAGACTCTCTAAACATGAAAAGATTACCGAGCGACCTTGTTCTCTTCATGCTCGTTAAAGTATTTGAAGAAAATGTCTGTTGAGCGATAATTTATCTCTTTTTTGGTCTCATCAGACTACTTTACAAAAAAGGAACTGAGAGAGTTCTCTTTTAAGTGTTTTTCCAGACTCTATAATCATAAAAAACCTTCGAGTTTTCTATCTTTGGACTTGCTAAACAAAACATCGACAGGCCCATATGGGATCGAACCCTTACTTCTTCCAGTTCGTTAAACAAAGGAAGAGGAACTTACTGAAGGTGAGTTTTATCGAGCATGTGTTACCCTCCTCAAGCTCGTTGAATTAAAAAGAGGTACTCATCTATCTGGATGGGGAAAAAATTGAAAGAAGCAAGCCAAGCAGCTTTTTGAGAACATTACCAAGTAACTCTTAGAGTCACCCTTGAACACAACATTTTTTCTTTTGCACACATTATAATCCTCCGAACCTCTACACTGAGCCAATCCTTTGAGTTTCTTTCACTCCTCTAGGTCACTTGACGTAAGTCATAGCATCCACTGCATCATCAAGTTTTGGTCCATGTCATGCTTCTACTATTGTGCCTTAGTGTTCAAGGGAAGTATCCACCTCGAGAGTCATCCGTCACAAATATCTTGTCTCAATACCCATGTCAGTCCATGTTCATTTGATCTACCAATTACATCTCTATGTCTGTTTCATGTCGTTGATGGGGGATACATCAAGGCCCTCCTTCGATGAGTCTATTCCTGTCAAATTCAACACATTATCCAGGGACTAGACTTAGAAACCAGTTAGTACTTTGGGACGTGCATGCCTCAATGGCAGGCCTCCTCAAGTCTGACAGTGGGTTTACATCATTGAACTCTAATTGGATGATTCCACGGATGTTTGACTTCATCTCATCCATTCACATTCGTTGGAATGTACTAGAGTACCTTGGGGATCATTGACATTAATGGTGCTCTCCCTCACGCTTGTTAACGGTTTACATCATTGACCAGTAATCAAGTGGTTTCTGCCATGTTTGACATCGGGACAACTATTCACATGGTTAGATTTGTACTACATCAGGATCGGTAAGAAGACCCTAGGTTGAGTGATCACTTTGATATGTACTTTGCCTAGGTTGTGATGGAGTTTCTTTTGAACAATGACACATATACTGTTACATAAATCCACTTTGTATTGGTTGTGGCTATGTCTTGTCATCTCATAGATACACTGTGTATTCTTCATGGCTACGATCAGCTCAGATCATAAGAGTATAGATCCACACTGTATCCTCGGTGGCTATACCTTTTATCAATACAATTATGGATCTGCAGTGTATTTTATGGCATCCATATCTTGCAAGTCTTGATCACTAAAGCATAGGTATGCCTGCCTTGGGTTTGAAACATGTCATAATATTTGTTGGATGTTTGTGTGCAGCTTCTGTTAGGTTTTCTGTATATATACCCTTGCTTGAAAGTATACAAAGCATTTCAGTTATCAGTTCTCATCTTCTAACTTCATATTTTTGGGGGCAATCTATTACACATCGAAATTACTCACTTCGATAGTGTCGCAAGTGTCATCATTATAAGTGTCGCAAGTGTCGCATTTTTCTCACAAGTGTCGCAAGTGTTAAAGAAAGAATACTGCCATGATGCCTATGTTGTGCCTATAACGACATGCGAAGGACACTTGAAACACCTTAAACATTTGATTTGGAAGAGGAGAAATGAGTCAACAGGCTTATAAACCTCTTGCCATCTGAAAGCACCAAAAAAACTGAGTTTTTTTAGGTAAGCGCTCCCCTATAACTATCTCAGGAGTGTTGGCACCCCCCCATAAGCTATCAAGGAGTGTTATAACACTCCTTTTCCCTTTTTTAGGAGCGCTCCTACCCTCAAGAGTGTTGGCACTCCCCTATACACTACTAGGGAGAGTTATAACGCTCTGAGTGCCCTTTTGAGGGAGCGCTACCTAGTCTGGGCAGTAGTTGATTTGTTGAGAAGAATGGGGAAATGATATTTCATTCTTAGAAGGTAGTTGGATTCGAATCCTCAATCAAGCCATGATCTTAGGGTAGATCCCTGACTAAAGGAGGAAAATCCTCAACTCACCCCAAAGATATCTCAAGTTGTTGAGCCTCTCCAAGGCTATATAAGCAAGCTTTCTCATGGTGAAAGGGGACTGGAAAGGGAGAATCACACCAAACTTATGATCTTATAAGTGGTGCTAGAATAGATATGATTTGGAAGCAAGATACCTATGATCTCATAGGGAGCAATCGGTGAAGCTATCATCATTCAGATCGTGGATCTTTTGAGCAAGGGGTAGACAAGGAGGACTTGACAAAACTGCTGCAATCCATCTACGACTGTAAGTAATGTTTTTTCCTCATTAATATAATTTGCTTGGCCTGTTTTTTTCTAATTCATGTTCAATCTCACATGAATTTGTCTCTTTAGCAGATAGACCTATTTCGGACTAATCTTGATAGAGTAGGAAGTGGTCATACTTTGTTTGTCTACAGGATCCATCGAGGAGTGAAAGATTGGATCTCAACTCGAGTCGTGCAGGGACAAACACCGGTAAAAGGTATGTCTTTCCTTCTTCCTATTCATGCATTAGTTTGTGTATACCTAAAAGGAAGTCAGCGACCATGATAATCACTTTCTATCTTAGAGTTAAGAGTCTATCTCTTTGAGGAGATCTACTTGTCCACATGGAGATTTTCCTTCAACAACATCTAATTGAGTTTTTGTATTTTTGTGTATATCCTATCTCTAGTTTCTTGTAGTCCACTTCTTTATGGTGATTGCACATTTGAAGATCACAACTTAATCTGACTTAATTTGATCATTTTTTAGATCAACCAAAATTGTCGATATTTGAGTTTATGATATTTGATGATCTAGACCAATTGCGGGATTGGAACTAGAAATTCGTTTAATTCTCCTTTGATGCTCCACAATTCATCCCTTCTATTGATGTGTCTTGTAGATCTGACGGTGACAACATGATATTATTTTTGACCAATCCTCCAATGGTCCTTAAGCCCATGGTCACTCATATGACTGACGTTCGTTATATGAGACGATCAACACGGTCAATTTCTTGATCAGACTGCTGCCGAGGCTTCTCACATTTTCTTTTTCATCGATTGACTTCTCAGTCTTTCCATCAATCCGATGATATTTCTACAATGTGATCTTCCTTTTGAGATTTTATCTTCATTCGCTAACTCTCCTGAGATTTAATCTTTGGCATACTGTCATACTTGTTTGACATTTTCATCCTTTGCATATTTTCAATGCGCTTTTCCTTCTAAGCTTTGATCTCTGCATACTATTTGACATTCTTTGTCGACTGATATACTATTGACATCAATGACAATTTCATCTATGATAAATCATAATGACAATTCATCATAAAAACAAATCATCACATCATAATGACATCAACTGTTGACATCAATGACAATATGTCCAACACTTTTAAAATAAATCAATAACCCTAAAGGTCCTAAATCCTAACCTTAGGAGGTGGATCACCAAAAGTTTTGTGGGCCTCGAGGTGGTTAGTTGATGCATCAACATCCTGGGAGTGTAATTTTCACATACAATATCCATTTGGGGCTTTTAGCAGCTCTATGGAAAGATATGGTCGAGAAGTACAATTCTTGGAATGTATTGGGAATTCCATGGAAACTCCAGGCCCCATAATGAAAAAAAAACATCATTTAGCGACTCAAAATGTCCAAAATTTTAGGACCTAAAAATCATAACAAAAACTCCCAAGATGGAGAACTGTGATGAGTCAGTGGAAGAGGTTGGTGGCCATCAATATCCCCTTGGATCAATTACAGTCAAATATAGTTCAAGAGCCAACATAATTCCCCTCTTTTGAAAAATCAATAACACAACAAAGGCATGATCTTTAGAAAATTTGGTACAATAGGAAAGCATAAGGAGGAGAAAAAATCATTAAGGAACAGACAATTACATTTGATTTCCCAATAAAAAACCCTATGGGAATGGAACAAATGAAGAATATTCCTCTTTCAACTTTTCCAAATTTCAAAGGGATGGCAACTGAGGATCCAAACATGTTTCTTTTTTAATTTGATGTCATCTAAAAAAGAGACAACTATGTTAGAGATGCCAAGAAATTAAAGTTGTTGCATGCCACATTATAAAATACAACCCTTCATTAGTTTATGGGAATCAGTGGAAACAATATTGGAACATGGGAAGATATGAAGAAGCATTCATGAAAAATTATCATGACTATTTCAAGAAAATGGATTGTAAAGAACAAATCTTCAAGATGACCCAAAAGGAAGATGAGATCCTAAAGGACTATGTAGAATGGTTCCAATAAAATTTATGACAGTCAAAACAAACTAAGTTGGATGACGAAACTATATGAATTATTTTGTTGAGAGGAATCAAAGATGATTGCATTGATATTATAATTCTAATGATATATGGATATGTCTCCTAGATAATCTATGGTGGGATTTGTGACCTTTTCAAAAGGTACTCAAAAGGAACTTATAAGAGAAGGAAGGGACCAAGAGATATGGTAGCCATAATCACTAAAACATCTAGCAGAGGAATCATTAGAGTATATATTGGAAACCTATTGTAATATTTTAAGACTGATATACTCAATTCCTTAAGTTCACAACTAGAAACCCTGCAAGCCAAGAATTGGCATTATCAATATTATTCCCCAAATGCAAAAATAAGCATCTCTTGAAGGATTGTCCATTAAATAACATCAAGATATGTAGAATCTGTGAATAGGCATATGATATTATAAGTTTTCCATCTCTACTAAGGTTGAAATCAGTTTACAAAGAACAAAATGCAGAATCTGAGTAAGTTGTCTTCATCACTCAGAAACAGTCTGTTGTGACATCCACAAAAGCCTGCTAAAATTCTCTATATTAGAGGATTTTAGTGGGCACCTACCTATTAAAATTTCAGCAAGGTACTTATCACTATGAACCTAACTATCTATTCATTCATAAAACTATTTTTGTATTCATCATCACTAAGGATGATATAAGGAAAGTTCGACCAATGCAATATCCTTTAGATTACAATTGATTATACGCTCCTCTCCATCTCAATTTGAACCTTAATCCCTCTCAATAATCTCCTCTACAATGATGTGCAAACTCTTTACCCACATGAGCATTAATTTAGGGTCATCCGACCTTCTTGTTGGAGTCACATTGTTTACTTTTCCCGACTGTGTTCTCTAATGATAACATTGTCTTAACAATACCATTGGGAGTAGGTATTGCAGGGGAAACACACCTAGCAACTATGCCTTTCCCAACCACTTCTCTTGATGATGATACCCCATTCGACGTAAGAGACATATATGTTTTCCCATCATCCTCTAATTCATGTACACATGTCATGAGGTAATTAGCCTTTGAATTTTTCACGAAATAATCACTGCAAGTGTGCAAAGGTGGACCCCTCACTTGATTATTTACTATGTTAAAGGGAATTGAATGATTTTGCTAAATTTCATATACTTCATACAAACCTTTTTAATTACTGCATGATCTTCAAGGGAGGTGCCTTCTATCATCAGGATATGCGATAATCCGTTTCCGTTTCCTTTCTACCCTTAGATGACACTTCCTGTCTATCCCCTTGTTTACACTAATAGTTGGAAATTCACCATTGTCAAGACATATATTAAACTCCCCATACACATCTTTCGATGCCTCTTCTTGATGAAATCTTCTCACGACTCTATCGTATCACTTCAACTAAGGTAAATGTCCACGTGCTCTCCTCTCATATGATGAATCCTCCCAATTAGAAAAGTGAGGTTCGTCAATGAAATGATAAATTCTTGGGCTATATGAAGGAACATTAACACATGAAGCCTTTATTAATTCCNGCATCATGCCCACTTAGATCGCCTCAGCATGACACTCAAGAAATAAATAAATATTTTAGAAAGATCGCAATCATAAGATTACAACTCCTCT
The DNA here is from genome assembly GCA_032191745.1 of Picea mariana. NCBI lineage: Eukaryota > Viridiplantae > Streptophyta > Pinopsida > Pinales > Pinaceae > Picea > Picea mariana. The sequence goes on along the minus strand of JASDQU010309870.1, from coordinate 85,250 downwards.
AAATGTTTAGATGCCACTGTCTCGATCAATATTTCCGAGGATGAAATGATCAGGAAACATGTTCACACGATTCCCATAGGCCCTAATAACATTACCATGACGACAAGCCAATGGTAACAAGAAGAAATAGTTTCTCTCAAAATTAATGGAAGTTGTACAAGTTTGACCAAGCCTAAGTTGTAACATGCTAAACATTTATTACAGGTTAAAGGGGGGAAAGTAAAATATAAATATCTTGTTAAAACTTAATTGATACATCATTTACCTATGGAATCCTGTAAAAATGTAAGTTCTCACACTGTGATAGCAAAGTAAATTCAAATTACCCTGAAGCCTCAAGTAGCCATGTATGTATACTGTATATTTTGGGTTTAATGTTTTCTGTGACCAATTCAAAGGTGAACTAATTTCATTTTTATGTGTAACAATATACCAAATTGACAAGATGTCCCACGCATAAACTAGGAGAGAGATGAATCTAGCAGTTGCTGGGCCTACACCCATTATTAGCTTGGACTCAATCCTGGTTACAGACACCAATTTATCTGACAGAAAAGAACACTACCCAAGGTATCATAAAATATATCGTGTATTTCAGAATGAGGATTATCCATCCAACAAAGAAGACATAAATGAATATCAGAGTATAAAAAAAAGTGACATTCCCACTCCACCGGCTCTCCTGATGCTTTTCCCCTACAACGACACAACTTGGTGGTGTTTCACCCACTTCCAAAAAGAGACAACCAGCTTGGAGAAGTTCAGGGTAGAGAATGAAGACTTTGAAGACTTAACAAAAAAATGGTACATCGGTGAGGTGAGACAAGTTAAGCAGGAAGAAAGATATATCTCTACACAATATCTAAAGAGACAATACAAGTTGTTGAACACAATGGTTTGCAGAATGCATGATGAGGAAACCAACACACACTTCAGGATGGAATGGTTTTTGATGGAATATAAAGTGGTGAAGACAGGACAAGCATTCAAATGGGAAAAAATCCTTGCTTTCAACATTATCAATAGATCTAAGGAAGCTACAAGTATGAGAAAAACTAACTTTTATATCTCAAAATATCTTATTGATGCAATATTCTCTGCACACCATTCCCCTACTTTTGAATGGATTTGGACTCCAAGTCAACCTCCAATTCATATCTATTTCTCGAAACCATGGCATATAAATTACAAAATATATTTTTACAATATATGTGACTATTTCTTAGCCCCTGTGTACAAAGTGATTTTTTGGGTTTATCCACATAGGATATCTCAAGGGGCCATAAAAAATATAAAAGAGATAGGGGATTAGTATGTAAAAAAATATTATACCTATATCAAGGTGTATGGAAGCACTAGGCTGCCACATATCTTACCCAATTATGTGTCTGGAAATCTTTTAGCAAGGGAAATTTCATATCAAACAATATAGAAATGGGTCACATCCTATCTATCAGAGAAAAAAAAGAAATACTGGCCAAATTTCCCACTACGGGTAGGAAGATATACCTTGTCCAACAAACCCCATGTTGAGAAGGAAGACCAAGCCCTAAGGGAAATATGTTTTTGCAAATGGAGCCTAAAGGGGCATGATTTCTTTTTTTGAAGAAATATTGCAAAGGCCACAAAGTGAAATAATCAAGGAAAATAATCTCTAAAAGGAAGAAGATGAAGAGAGGGATACATTGAAGGAGTAATTCAAAATGTTACTAGAGAAGGAAAGGGATAATTTGGAAGCTAAAGAAATGGGACAAGCAAGAACAAATGAAGATAGAGAAAAGAAATCTAGAGAATCAAAAGAAATATATCAACAAAAGAAAAAAGTAGAGATGGAAAAGAAGAATACCAACCAAGGTGAAACCTTGAAGAAAAATGGTGAACGAAGTGAAAGGGACACCAAAAAATTGATCAAATCCAAAGAAGATATGGATCTAGAAAAGAAAAAGAGGGAATATAAAGAAAGACACAGAGAAACTACTGAAAAAGAAGAGAAAATAAATAGAGGAAGATTTAGAGCAAGAAAAGAAAATAAAAAAAGGTGAGCTAAGTAGAGTCTCATCAAACACTGATGCAATTATAATTACCATTCATATTGAAGAATTCACTCCTCTGGTAGCCATTCTAGGAAATATTTCTTACACATATCAAGAGATAGGGTTGGATGATGTTGTAGTGGAAGTAGGTGAATACTATTATAGCCATAAAACTGGGGCTATTGAGAAGAGAATAAATAATATAAAAAGGGGAGAATTTGTACCCAATAAGGAACCCTTTAAGAGAATCATAAAATAGAATACATGCCCAGATAGAAAAGAAATTGTTATAAAACAACATCAGCCCTAAATTCATTTGCAGGTGAAAATTCTATGTCAGTATATGATATAGGAGAAGCGTTAGACATATCTAAAGCCAGAGCAACTGAGGTAGAATTAGATCTAAGAAAAATAAGGGAAAATTTGTCCGATGAGTTCAAAAAAGAATCCAACACAAAAGAACGAATACACACAGAAGAATTGGAAAGGGAATTACAACTTCAAGGAGACAGGTTAAATGATGAGTTTGAAAAGAATTCCATTACAAATCAAAGATTAAATTAGGAAGAAGTGCATGCTCTTAAGATTACACACTCATAGGAAAAGGGGAAACTCAAGACCAATAATGCAAAAGAAATGACAAAATTACAAGCAGAATGCTTGGAGGTCAACATCTATAATGAGAAATTGGAAGATATGATTAGAAATTTGCAGCAAGATAATCAAATCCTTGTGATGACCATATAAGAAAATAAAAAAGGATCCATCATCCTAGAAACTATCAAAGAAGAAGCCAGGGATTCTAATGAAGAGCTCATGAATGTAGAAAAAAAATCCTTTTGCATACTGAATGAAATTAAAAGGGCATAGAGACCAATTCAATCTTGGTAATCGGTTGGAAGTCTCAAGGAACAAATATGAAAAATATCAAACTTCCTTTGAAAAATTATAGATTGGAAAGATATGTATAAATATCCATGGAGTACCCTACCAGTCTATACAACCAGGAAGAATATCAAGGACCATGTCCTCTTAGATACTTGGAAGCCCATCATAAATTATTTTTAAATCACTCAAGATATAGTCACCAAGGAATGCAAGAGATTGTGGAGAGCCTCTGATAGCATACTTGAAGAATTTGGACTAGATATTATGGATGACTTGGAAGAAGCAAGCCCAACTAAGTCAAGGATAAAGGATGTGGAAAACAAAATAGATTTCAGTAGGAAAAAGATTGAAGAAATCAATGAATTAAATAAATACATCCTGGAAGAAAAGCTCATAAGTCCTATAAATCTAATCTCACTAGACAAATACTTTCTTTAGAGTACAGAACAAAGCTTGAAGGTAGAGGTGACAATCTAGATCTATGACAGTGAGATAGATATGGGAAATATGCAAGTGAGTAGAGTGGATTCTATCTTGAAGGAATACGATATCTGGAAGGAGTATAGAGACAAGATGCAAAAATCAAAGACCTATTAATCATTATATTTGTAATGGAATCTCTTTATTTTGGTCATTAGTGATTTTGTAAAATCCCAATTAGGAATGTGAAATGAAATATTGTAACAGTCATTTGACATGATGACAGTTACAAAATATGAACAACCTCATCTTAATTGATAAAAGAGAATGTTGCGATGAAAGAGATACTTTTTCCCTTTGTAAATGGCATATAGTACTCTTACTTTGGAATGAATAAAAAGTAAGAGGCATTCTGGAAATTATGACTTTGGTGAAAGTTGTTGAAATACTGAGAGGGAGGGCTGATGAAATAGTATGAGCACTTTTTACCACCTTCAATAACAATATTCAAACTTCAACTTTGTCAACAGTATATCATTATTATTGCATCCAATATATCATGAGCATATAACCATAAGTAGTACAAATCAACAATATCACATCAGATACACAATACACCATAATTTACGTAGAAACCCAAATGCGATAAAACCACATAATTCTTTCTTATATATATCAAGAATACATTCATAGGAAGAACCAACTTACAAATTCTATAGATCCAACTGGAAGGAGGCTCCAACCCCATATTTATAGTATT
>JASDQU010309870.1:25936-43383 GCA_032191745.1 Picea mariana | reverse complement strand
TTGTCTTCCTCTCACTGACGTCTTCTTAGTTTTGGAGATTGAATGTATTCTTTAATAAATCTCTTCCTCCTTTGAGTTTTGTATATTAAATAAAAAACTTCCTACATTGAACTCAATAGCCCACTTAATAACACAATTAATAATTGACCCTAAACTAATTCCTAGTGCATAGATTCCAATACTTTCTTATGTGTAACCATCAATATTACAATGGATGCAATGTTTTCTGGATCCTTTCATTAATGTGTAGGGGTTTTTGTCTTCTTTTCCTTTCCTTTCCACGTATTCTTCCCCTTGGAATATCTTGGTGGTCTTTTTTTTTTGGAACCACTTAGTTTTCTTTTATTATTTCCTATATTATCCAAATATTTTTCTTGCACACAAGCCTCATAAACTATCCTAGGTTTAAACAACATTACTTTCTTTTGTAAATCACTTTGTAGAGCCCCTAGATATTTGAGTATTACATCTAGGTTCATGGGAGATATACCCAATATAATCACTAGTTTTCTAAACTCGGTGGTGTACTCATGCACACTCGAGCCTTGTCTCTTCTTGAACTGATTCCAATGGATCCACTAGTCCTCAACATACTCAATAGGGTAGAACTGGGAATTGATGAGGGTTTTAAGAACCTCTTAGTTAATTATTGTTGGATCACCCTCAAGCCTAAGTGTCTCCAAGTGGCTTTCCCATCAGGTTAGAGCATGGATTTGTACTTTCAATTGTGTAAATGAAATCCTTTTTATTTCCTTTTATGTTATAGACGCGAAAAAAAAATTCTATACATTGCATCCAATGATTCCACTTAACAATGTCAACTTCACATTGGTAGGTTTTGATGTCGACTTTGGCTTCCATTTTAAATAGAGATTATGCATAAGTGATGAAATTAGATATTGGTTTCTCTTTCTCTAGCTCTTTTTTTTACTCCTTTTTTGGGTCTTTTTAATCTCTTGATTTCTTGTCTAGTCCAACTTCTATGTTAGAGCCACCAACCTCCCCAAGAGGTGCAAACGTTTTTACTATTGTTTCCATGTGGAGGGCCATGTTGTGAGAGATGTGAATAACTTGTTTTTCTATCTGAAAAAATATCTCCTCTACTTCATCGAGATGCTTGTTGCAACCCGATTCATTTTCTATGGCTATGGTTCTAAGAATTCCTTCTTAAACCAATTCTTGGATCTTGCAAATTTCCATAAAAACCCCAAAAAAAAATTATCTAATACAAATATGATTTTTAAATTGTCATGGATATCCCATTGGAACACTTCATCACAACATATCTTACAATATTTTAAAATATTTTATTTTTCAATGTGTTACCTTAGATCATAGATTTATTATTATTAGCATAATGCTAGAAATTAATAATATAATTGAAATGAAAATGAAATAAACAAGCTAATGAATATACCATCCACACAAATGAACACAAGGTGTGACTTGGGAAACCTAATACCAGAGAAAACCAAGCTAGAAGGTGATGCCTATGCTCAACTCTATTTTTCTCATATATAAATGAAAGTAGCCTATATGATAAACATTCACTATGTAGTTGACAGGGACATTGTAGCCTGAATGGATGCCACATAATCCTCTACCTCCATTGCTTCTAGATACCACTCCTTGATGATCTTCTCAAATATGGAACAATAACAATATCAAAATAATAGAACCCCTTTCTCTTCCTAGCAAACAAGTATTTAACATAGCCTCATACTTATCTAGGGTTATGGTTAGGATTTGATCCAAGATATTTTTGTCAGGTGACTTATTAAAGAATTGTATTAAATGAGCATAAAATAAAGTACACCATAAAGAAGAAAAATCTCAAAGGAAAAATACATAAGCATGCAATATGAACACAAAGAACTTGATAATAGAGGTCGTCCCCAGTGGACTACATTTCTGGGTCCTGCTCTCAAATGGGTAGGTCTTTTTATTAACTCCACAAAAGAATTTTGAAAAGTACATAAGTATACCTCATTCTGGAGTTAAGATACAAAATATTTCCTCAGATAAAAAAAATAACATCACCACTGCATTCGTGGCGTTGAATTACCTAGAAATGGTTGTCTCCATGCCTCGATCTGAGTCTGGCACTTTTAGGCCCAAGAGACACCCCCGCCTCGGTTTTTGTGCCCTAACTCTGCAATAAATGACTGGGAAAATCTCAAAATGTGCACCCTGTCTCGAAATCCATTCCAAAATCTGTACGGGCGCAGTCTTGGTTCTCCTCTGTCTCCACATCGGCGGAACCCCCTTTAAATGCAAAAGGTAGGCAATTATGTAAAAAGTGATTTGGTTGGCATAGTGGTAAGGGAGGCTATTTAAGGTGCTTATTTGGTGGAGGTACTGGGGTCGAATCCCATGGGAACCCCCTTTTTAACATATGGGTGCAACATATTTTTGGCGGACTTGCTAAATATGTCGAAGCGACTACTAAACTAGCGGAGATTCTAGCACACAGTTTGGTGGTTGGTTAATTAGGTGGAATATGTCATATGTGGTGGGTGGATATTAAAAATATGGAGAACATGTAGTGTGGTTGCATGGATTTATCATATAACCAAGGGTTGGGCCGAAGGCCTAGCCCCTTTACTTTTCCACCCACATAAAGCATTAAACTTAAATAATATTCTTGTCATAATATAAACAAGAATTATATAGTGGTATGTTGGCTAGCACGAAGTTTTAAGGCCTTTGGGCTAGGAGGTTAGGGATTCGACTCCCATCAGCCCCAATATATTTTTAATGAACAGTACGGTAAAAGGCCAATGGGGGGTTGCCACATGGTAACCTCTCATTGGTTGTCCTCTGCCACGTGTCAACCGGAGACTGGAACACAAAACTTGCCACAAGTACCTGTACGAATATGCCACGTATTCCTATAAAATCATAACACATCTTCCTGTATGAAATTTACACGTGTCACCCTTGCAGTGGTGATATGTGTCACCTTGGCCTTTGACTTTTTGACCAAGTTTGACCTGAAATTTGACCTCTTTTATCTTTTTCATACGATCTCTGTTTGATGAGCCGTTTGAACCATTAGAAATATCTTGATGCACTCTTCATGACCATGCCATTTTAACTGAGTTTTAGGAACTTTGAATTTTTTCTTTTTTCTCTATCTACTGAAGCCATTTTGAGTGTCCTGAGTTCCCTTTGTGAGTTCTGATTTGTTCTTAGCCTTATTTGTTTCATTTTTGGATCACGCCTTCCCACTGAGATATTTTTGGAAAACCAAAATATTTCATCAATCAACTAGAAAGTGAGGGAAGAGTCCCCTCACTTTGTCCTTCCCAATCCACTTTGCCTTTCTTGGATGTGTTTCCTTTAAGCCTACTCAAAGACAATCAACATCACCACTGCGTGAAGTCCTCATCCTTCTTTCCAGGATGATATCTTATAGTAAATCATCCAAGTACTCAGGTGAAAACTCATCAACTGAAGGTATTGAAACTTCCTCATCTTGATCCATGATCATGGGAGGCTCAAAAAGTTTCAAGTTCTCTACGTTCACAACTGAGTAAATCTACATATAAGGTGGAAGATATAAACGAAAAGTATTAGTGCCTCTTTTCTCCAAGATATTGAAGGTTCCATATAGGATGGGCTTGATTTTCTTTCCTTCACCCTTTAATCATTCTTTGTTGATGTGAAGCCATACCTAGTCTCCAACCTGGAATTGATGATCAACTCTGTTCTTATCATGTCGAGATTTGTACTGTACTTGAATTTTCTCCAACTGTTCCCTAACTTCCCGGTGTATCTGCTGGATCCTCTGGATGAACTTGTAAGATCTATCCTCTGTTCGTTCTTCATTCACATCAACATCTCTCCCATACATCAAGTCCAAAGGAACCTTTGGTAGGTATCCAAAACACGTCTCAAAAGGTGAACTCTAAGTGGACGAATGTAAAGCTCAGTTATAATCATGGTGTACATAAGGTATTTTTTCATCGCATAACTTAGGATGCTTGATGTAGTAGCCTCGAAGAAAAAGTACCACTGTTTTGTTTACCACCTCTGTCTGTTCGTCAGTCTGTGGATGAAAAGCAGTTCTCCTCTTCAATTTGGTGTCCATCATTATCCACAATCTAGTCCAAAAATACCCAAGGAATTGAGTATCTCGATCTGAGATGATGGATGTGGGTAACCCGAAGTAAACCCAAACATGATGAAAGAAGAGATTAATAGTCTTCTCAGTAGTGATCTTCTTTTTACATGGCATCAAGATACACATCTTGTTGAACCTGTCCACTACAACATACAAATAGTCATGACACCTTTTGGTCATTGGTAAACCCCCTACAAAATCCATGGAAATGCTTTCCCATCGATGGGATGTAACAAGAAGTGGTGAGTATAGCCCCAATTTTCTATTAGTGGGCTTAAAAGTAGAACACATCACACACCCCTTTACATATTTAGTTACAATTACTTTCATTTGAGGCCAGTAACAAAACCTTTGCAAATGAGCCATAGTTTTTCATACCCCAAAATTCCCAGATACAAGAGAACTATGAGCTTCTCGTGTTACATGGACTCGTTAACTTGTAGGAATACATAGCTTCCCAATATGACAGAGTAATTTTCCTTGCAGGCAATAGTTTTCTACCTGTGCACCATGGGTTAGCTTCTCATATTCTTCTTTAAAATCTTCATCTATGACATATTTTTGTACATATCTATCATGAGATAAAGAAGTATTCTTCAAAATAATAGAAGCAACAATAGGAGGTCTAGAGCACATTTAAGCTACCTTGTTACTTATACCCTTCTTGTACTTGATTACCAAATGAAAGTGTTGTAGAAAACCCATCCATATGTAGTGTCGAGATTTTTTCAATTTGGTCTGTGCTTGAAGAGATTGTAAGGCCTAGTTATCTGTATGTATGATGGTTTCCTTCCCTAACAAGTAGTGCTTCCATTTCTTTATGATTTGAACTAATGCATACAAATCCTTATCATATGTAGGATATTCAACAACAACTTGGTTAAAAGTCTCATAGTGGTAACATATAGGCTTATGATATTACATCAATACTGCACCCATAGCTTATCTGATGGCATCTGTCTTGATATTGAACAATTGTTGAAGATTCAACAGTGTTAATACTGGTGCGGTAATGATCTTCTCCTTCAAAGTGTCGAAATCTTTTTGTTGCTTTCCTTTCCAATTAAAAGTGTTCTTCACACTAGTTAAGGCATGCAAAGGAGCTGCTATAAAGGAGAAGTTGGGAATGAATCTCCTCCAATATTGGACTGCACCCAAGAAGCTTCAAACTTTGGTCACACTTTTTGGCTTAGTCCATTTTACAATTACTTCAATTTTGGAAGGATTAATCTTCAATTTTTCTCCTCCTACAATATGGCCTAAGTATACAAGTGCAGTCTTGCCAAATTCACATTTAGAAATTTTCACATACATCTTTTCCCTTTGCAACGTATCCAATACTTGTTTTACATGCATTACATGTTCATCCCAAGTCCAGCTAAAAACAAGAATGTCATCTAAATACACAATCACAAAGTCATCTAGGAAATTCATGAATACATCATTCATCACACACATGAAATTTGTTGGAGAATTACAAATCCCAAACGACATAACCAACCACTCAAACAATCCTTGTTTGGTTTTAAAGGGAGTCTTCCATGCATCCTATTCTGTGACCCTGATTTGATGATATCCACTGCACAAGTCCAACTTTGTGAAATAAACAACATTCTTCAACTGATCAAGTAAATCATCTATACAAGGAAGAGGGTATCAATTTTTCACCGTGATTTTATTTAAGGCCCGATAATCGACACACATTCTCAATGTGCCATGTTTCTTTCACACCATCAAGATTGGAGAACCATAAGGAGATGAATTGGGTTTGATGACCCCTTTATCCAATAAGCCCTATACCTGCTTCTTTATCTCTGCCATCTCCACAACTGACATCCTATACATGCCCACATTAGGAAGAGGATAATCCTGCTGAAGATGTATCTCATGTTGGATTTCCCTCTTAGGAGGTAATCCATCTAGTTCCTGAAAAATATCATCATACCTAGAAACAATATCAATTAATTCTTGTTTATGAGATGGATCACATCCTTGAAAAGTGTCAGATGTCCCGACATCTTTCTCTCTTATGACCATGAGTACATATCTCTTATTAGTTTTTATAAGTATTTTCATTTCCCCTGCACTAACAAGTGTCATATTTACCCTCATGTTGTGAGCTCTAAAAATAAATTCCACTCCCCCTTTAGTAAGGTGGTATTTGTTCTCATGATGAAAGAAGGATTATTTTCTATCATGAAGATAAGGACTCCCCAACACTATGCCACATATATCAAGTGGTACAACATCCAAATCCACTTCATTCATTAACTTCAAAGCAATAGAAAATATAATCCTACACTGTTTGGTGACATTAAGTTTTGATTTATCACATACCCAACCAAGAGGATAAGGATTTGGATGTGGTTTTGTTACAAGACCCATATTCTTGACAAGTGATTTAGATATTAAGTTTACTTGGGAACCCAAATCAAATAATGTATCTATCTTAGTATGTTTAGATACAACTCGTATATGAAATAACTCATTCCTCTTTCGTTCATCAGTATGAGATTCATCATTGGAACTTGAACTAGCATGAAGGGAATATTTACCTTGTACTCCAACCACTATGATCTTTCCTTCATCTCCTGATTCAGAACCAATATCTTGTTGCACTGTAGCAACGGTCTTTGTCTTCCCCTTTCCACTGATCTATTTTGATTTCTTTCCTGGATGTAGTTTCCAACAGTGTTCTTCATCATGACTGCTCTTCTTGTAATGAGTGCAAGATGGTTTTCCTCCTTCTCTTGTTACTATAGCGGTCTTCTTTTCCTTCCTTTTGAACTTATTGAAATTATTTTGTGGGAAAATGGAAGGTTTCTTTGTGGGATATTCTTGAACATGTTTCCCCCTATTCTCAAGGTGAGTGTCTTGCACACAAACTTCATCAAGACTAGTGGGATTAAACAAGAGAAAATTATGATGAATATAACTATGAAGTGCGCCAATATACTTCATTAAAGTTTCATAAGAATCCAAAGGAATTTTCAATGCAAGAGCCTTCTTCCTAAATTCTTCTATGAAACTTTGTACAGTTTGATCTTTGCTCTACCTCAAAGTTTGCCATTCCATCATTGCTTTATGTAAATACCCTAATGGATAGAACTATTTCCTTATTTCTAATTAAAATTATGACCATGAGGAAAGAAGATTACCATACTTACTATTGTCTTGTAGCTTTCTCTCTCAACATACGAGAGCGGTGCCTTCCAACCGAAGAGAATCTAGTTCCACTTTAACTTCCTCTTTGTCAATATGTTGAACACAACAATATACTTCAACCTGTCAGATCCAATTATCTAGTTTTTCAGGATTAACATCTCCATTAAACATAGGTAAATATAACTTTACATCAAACTTTAATAATGGTTTCTTAAAGGAGACTTTATGGTTAGAATTTTGAGAGTGATGAGAATGCTCAGAGGAAGAAGAACTAGAACTTGAAGGTGAAGATGGAGGCTCAAGAGGATCTCCTCCAGCCCCTTGGTTTACCGAAGCATCATCATCAGGTGGTGCTTCCATTTCTTCCCTTTCTTACTCATCCTCTTCTCGTAACCTCCATACACTTTCTCGACCATGTCTAACATGCGATAAAAGACCATGTGGAAGTTTTTCTCCTGTTCATCAGGCTTGTCCTCTTCTACCATCTTCTTACTTCGAGATGCATGACCAACTTCGAGATTGAAAGCATTAAGAGGTCCTTTACCCTGCTTATGATTGGCCCTAGTAAGAATTCATACTCAACAATTCAATTCAAATATGACTGCTTTGATACCAACATGATCCAAGATCTTTTCGTCATGTTACTTATTAAAGAACTGTATTAAATGAGCATAAACTAAAGTACACCATAAAGAAGGAAAAGATCATAGGAAAAATACATAATAATGAAATATTAACACAAATAACTTGATAGCGGAGTTCGTCCCTGGTGGACTACGTCTCCAGGTCCTTCTCTCAAATGGGTAGGTCTTTTTATTAACTGCACAAAAGAATTGGATACATAAGTCTACATCATTTTGGAGTTAATATATAGAATCTTTGCTCAGATCATAAAACTAACATCACCACTGCATTTGTGGCATCAAATTACCTAAAAATGACTGTCTCCATGCCTCGATCCGAGTCTGGAACTTCTAGGCCCAAGAGACACCCTTGCCTCGATTTTCATGCCCTGCCTCTACAATAAATGACTAGAAAAATCTCAAAATGTATGCCTTGTCTCAAAATCCATGCCAAAATCTGTATGGGCATGCTCTTGGTTCTCCTCCTTCTCCACACTGGCAGAACCCCCTTTAAATACAAAAGGCAGGTGGTTATGTAATAAGTGAGTTTCTTGGCGTAGTGGTTAGGGAGGCTATTTAAGGTGCTTAGTTGGCGGAGGTCCCGAGGTCGAATCCCATGGGCCTCCCTTTTTTAACATATTGTTGCAATGCATTTTTGGTGGACTTTCTAAATATAGCAGAGCGACTACTAAACTGGCAGAGATTCTGGCGCACAGTTTGGTGGTTGGTTAATTCGATGGAATATGCCATATGTGGCGGGTGGCTATTACAATGGAGGAGAATATGGAGTTTGGTCTTGTGGATTTAGCATATAACCAAGGGTTGGGTCGAAGGCCTAGCCCCTTTCCTTTTTCGTCCACATAAAACATTAAACTTAAATAATATTCTTGTCATAATATAAACAAGAACTATACAATGGTATGTTGGCTAGCACAGAGTTGTAATACCTTTGGGCTAGGAGGTTAGGGGTTTGACTCCCTTCGGCCCCAATATATTTTTAATGAACTGTACGGTAAGAGGCCAATGGGGGTTTCCACATGGCAACCTCTCATTGGTTGTTCTCTACCACGTGTCAACCGGAGACTGGAACACATAAACTGCCACATGTACCTGTAAGAATCTTCCACGTATGCATATAACATCATGCCACATCTCCTTGTACGGACATGCCACATGTCACCCTTGCAGTGGTGACACATGTCAACTTGACCTTTGATGTTTTGAAAAATTTTAACCTGAAATTTGACCGCTTATATCTTTTTTATACGGGCTTCACTTGACGAGCCGTTTGCATTGTTAGAAAGATCACGACGTTGTCTTCGTGACCATGTCATTTTAACTGAGTTTTGGGAACTTTGAATTTTTTCCCTTTTCTTTGTCTACTGAAGCCATTCTGAGCATGCTAAATTGCCTCTGTGAGTTCTGAGTTGTTCATAGACTTATCTGGATATTTTTTGAATCAGGTTTTTTTGCATGCCTCAACCCTCAATTAGTATTAGGTTATAGAACCTATAGAATGTTCTTGAAAGTATACACACGACTAGCACTATGTGTTTGAGTAATGAGGGATAACATGGCCTCCACTTGGTACTATGGTTTTCAATAGTATAGATCAACTTGGGAGAGGCATAACATCCACATATAAACTTCAATTGAGGTGAATTTTGAATGGTTGGAAATTTTATGATGTGTATAACAATGTTGATGGGATGGGAGCTAGCTTACAATTTTTTTAACCCAAAAATGTCATTTGATGCCTTAAAATGACTCTAGAAGTTCTTGGACCCCAAATATCCAAATTGGGACATGCCCCTAAAATAATTCTTGCAAGTCAATTATTCAATTTTTTCCTCCCAGAAAGTACAAAGATTAATGACAAATTATATAAAAAACCATTTTGGAAAAAATAGGAACCAAATTTTCACAATAAACACTTATATTAAATTTTATATTTATTAATTCATATACATGATGCCTGCACTTATATTCAATTTCAGATTTATGAATTTAGATACATGATTCCTCATGGGATTCTACAACCATACTAATTACAGAGCCAAGTATGCAAAATCATAACATTAAAATAAAAATGTGTGTGATTATAAGCGTTATATTGAAAAGAAATTAAAATCAATTAAACGACCTGAGCTCTATGCTCTTGTTGTGCTTCCATTGCTCCACCTCCTTTTCATGTCTTTTCTTGGTTGTGGAGATTGATTCAGAGGTTTTTGTTTTCAGCCGTGTTTATACCCCATGAAGACTGTACACCCTAAGAGATTGTACACCCCTCCACGCGGGGGGGGGTTGTAGGGGGGGCTTGCCTTGTAAATGTATATTGTAATTTCATAGTCAAACTTGAATGTCCATCATTATCTCTAGAAGGAAACCCTCTGTTATGAGGGAATTGTATTGTAGTTGTGTATTATTGCGAATTTTGTATTGTGAGAGAGGAGACTGTGAGAGAAAGAAGAGGAAGTTACAACGAATGTGTTGTAGGTTGTATCCCTTCATTTTGCTAGATAATAATAAGGAAGGACCTAACAGTTTCTCTGGTGGACATAGCCCACATTGGGTGAACCACGTATATTTTTGTCTCTATTGTATTGTGTATGTTCTTTGTTTTATTTCCGTATTTTTTTTATTTTATTGCTCCGCTATCTTGTTCTTCTAACATATTTCTTCTCTTCTTTTCTACTTTTCCTTTTTTCCATTTTTCTCCACCAAATATCTATTTATTAAATGTTTTCTTGAATGAATGTCTTCTTAAATAAATATCTTCTTCCTTTGAGTTTTGTATATTAAATTAAAAATATCCTCCATTGAAATAAATAATCCACTTAATAACAAAATTAATAATTATTATTTATAAATCTTTCTAAGTTAAACTCTATAAATAGTTTGAAACATAATCTAGAAAGTTATGCAACAATTATGATTAACTATGAAAACATATACACAATAAAATTAATAATTGACCCAAATTCAATGAGTATTAAGCACAAACCAAATAAAAAAATATAATATTTACTAGGATAGGCACCCCATATTAATATTAATTGATGGATTCAACAACCTTTTAATCATAAATTCTAATTTTATGTTCAACAATGGAAAATAGTGGCATATTCTTTGTCATGGTCTAAGAATTTAGAGTTATCTTTCTTGGATTTAGAATTTTCCATTAATTACAAAATCACACTTCCAATTTATATTTAGTAATTGTATTACTTGTTTAAAGTTGAATTAGGTTGTAATGTTTTTATAATAGGGTCATAGAATTGATTTTCGGGACAAGGACTTTTTTTTTTTTTAAATATTATAGTTTATGTTTAATATTATTTAAATTATTAAAATATTTAGTATTGATTTATAACTTATTCAAAATAAAAAAGATTCGTTATGTTTATTTATTCATAAAATTTAAAATTACTTATCAAATTATTATTTTAATTTTGAATGTATCAAGAATATATATAGTATCATTCTTAGGATTTTAATTTTTAATATTCTTTTTATATGTAAAGATATTTTATTGATTATTATTATTTATATTATATGAAATTTATTTATATTATATTTTGATTTTATATAATATATTATATTGAATTGACATAGTATTAATGTTATAATATTATAAAATAAAATTTTATTAATATTAATATAATTTAAAATTTTGTATTTCTATATTTTATATATTCATAAATTATTTATAAACATTTACATTAATTAAGTTTTCCAATTTTAAATATCTACTTAGTATTTTTTTTTTGAGTATATCTATAAAATAAAAATTAAAAAATAACAGATTAATTTATGACTTGTTTTTTATGTTATTGTTACAAAGTTTATTGCCATAAATTGTTGACTTAATTGTGAAATTTTTTATATCACTTTATATTTAATACATTTTGTAAAATTTACTTATACAATCATTTTCATTAATATATTTGATATTTTGTTTTAATTTCATTTTCTTAGTCATTTTAGTTAATATTTTTTAAATTTTATTTTATGTTTATAAATTTGTATACCATATTTATTTATTTTATTATTATAATTTTGTATTTTATTGTTTTGACACTTTTTTAAATGGTTATTTTGTTGGTTTAGTTGAAATCAAATTGCATAAAATAATAATCAAAATATTAACCTAAAAAATAGAAATATTTTTAATTTAAATTCAATTATTTAAAATAGCCACCAAAACATTAACACATAAAATATGAGTAATTAAAATTTTTCAAGTAATAATAATAAGAACGACATCAAATCAAATAAATAAGAATGAGATCATTTGTTTTTAATAATAATGAAGTTAGACTTCATTAGACTTAAAAAAAAAAACATGGTCAAACACTTCATTATTTCATTTTCGTAATATGTTAAACACAAAAAAAGATTGGCATGCAACAAACATAATTCGACATTTCAATCTTATGAACAAAAATAGGTATTGCAACGTGACGAACATAGTAATGTTGCAATGTGACAGACATAATAATGTCTCAATCTAACAAACATAGTAACGTTGCAATTTGTCGAACATAATAACATCACAATGTGATGAACACAAATGGACATCACAATATGACAAACATTTCCCTGTTATCGCAATGTGATGAACATCTCCTCACATTGAAATGTGCCACACATATCCTGATGTCACAATGTAACAAAAATTTCCAACATTGCAATGTCATGACCACAACCCATTGTCACAATTTGATGTACACAAACCAATGTGGCAATGTGGCAAGCATAAATCAACATTACAATGAGATGAACATGTCCAAATGTCTCAATCTGATGAATGTAACCCATTACTAGAATGTGACATATTCCAATGCCATAATGTGACAAACAAAAACCCTACATCTTAATGTGATGACCATAACCTTGCGATGTCATGTCACAAACAAAAACATATATTGCAATGTGATGAACATAGTAATGTTGCAATGTGATGAACATAGTAATGTTGCAATGTGACGAAGATAGTAACCTCTCACTCTGACGAACATAGTACCATTGTAAGTTGTCAAACATAGTAACGTCGCAATGTGTTAAAGATAAATGAACGTTGCAATGTAATGAACAAATCCCTTTCATTACAATGTACATAGAAACGTTGCAATGTGACAAACATTGCCTTGTTGTGATAATATGAATAGTAACATCTCAATGTGATGAACCTGAACATACATCACAATGTGATGAATATTGTCTTATTCTTGCAATCTGACAAACATATTCTCATGTTGCAATGTGACACACATATCTTCATGTCACAATGTTGCAACCATTTCCAAATGTCACAATGCGATGACCACAACAATGTGGCAATGTGATGCTATAATGTAAAACGTATTTGTAAAAGTGGTTGATGTATGCGTATATCAACTAATTAATATTAATTAATGTTGATATATTAATTTAATTAATTCATATATCAATTTAATTAATGTGACAAACAAAAACCGTACATCGCAATATGATGACCGTAACCTTTTTTTCTATAGAAAAAAAGCTTCTTATATTCATAGAATATACATGTTTCATTCTGAAAAAACTACCCTAGAAGGATTCTATCCTATCTGCTTAAAAAAGGATCCTGAGATCAAAGCCACCTTTCCATTAAATGTTCTACCTTAACTTAATGTAGTTTCTTTGATTCCCTGCATCATTTACAAGCCTTTTTCAAAAAAGAGAGTTACAACCGGAATTCCATTTCTTCTGTTTCAGTGCCTTCAAAGTATTCATAGTAACCGAAGGCCCCTTTTTGCAGTTGTATATATTATTTTGAGAGTTCAACTCATTTTACATTGAGTTCTCTTAGAATATGTTGTAAAGACAACCAATCAAAATATTGAAAAGAAAGTCTTATGTCTCTCAAAATATTGTCCAATTTGATGTTTTGGAAGGAGATTTTTCCTTTGGCCCAGTCAATCACCAATTTTGAGTCCCCCATTACCTTAAGCTTCCTGATATCCTTTTGTTTTGTTGTCTCTAGGAGGGTCCATAAAGTGATGAGTTCAACTTTATTAGTTGAGTCCCCTCCTTAAGTATACCCGGTGTTAATGTAATGGTTTTGATTAAAGAACAAAAATACACCTATGCCAATGGACGGTGAATGTCCTTGGCTAGCATCGTCGAAATAGCCCCATGGAACTAAGTAATCTAGAACAATGAAGGTGGGGACCCTTTGTTTCAGGTTTTTCTAGTCCTCTTTGTCTCTTCCATTGGTAAATATGTAACAGATAGTGAATGACATAGAGAATGTACAGAGGATTGTTAGCATATTTACAGGCAGCGAAGACTTGTCATTGATGGCAAGTACAGTAGTAATTATGGCTTAAGTACAACAATGAAGATGGCAGGATCATAGTGTGTATGTGAAGACTCTGCAGAGGCGCAGAAGTCCAAGAATCCCTTGGGGATTCGGAAGTGAAAGCTTAGGAGGAACAACGTCGAGGAGCATGCACGCAGCAAAGCTCAAGATACAGGAGTTAGCAGAAGAGAAGGAAGACAGAGATCCACAGTCGTTGGATCTCATTCAGAAATCCTGTCAGTCGTCAGATCAGACAAGAGCTACACAAGGTTTACCATCGAGAAAAGCCAAGGTGAAATCCTGACAGAGAGAGGGACATCAGATATGAATATAGACAAGAAGAGCGTGCTAAAGAGAAGGATAGGTCTCAGCCATTAGATCCAAGCGCAGGGTCCGACCACAGTTGGATCGAGGAGAACCTGAACGGTCTTTAAAATTGCAAGGAGGTTTGGCTATGGTCATGGGGATAGCGGTCATATGGTCCAGGAGCCTATCCAGGAGAGCTAGTGTGTAAAGAGCGCGTTGGAGTTTCAAGGATCACGTTTTGGAAATGTCAAAGAAACAATGCAACAGGAATCTTGATTTCCCGATATGAAAAATCACGATGTAATTTGAGACGTCAGATCAATCTTTGATCTAGACCATTGATTCTAGTCAATGGAGAGGCATCAAGGATCAAGAGTTGAACATGTCAAAGTTTATTGACATCAGGAACCCCGAAATCGCGATGTGTGAAATCCCGACTGAACCTGAACCATCAGATCAAGATGTGATCTAGACCATCGACCCAACTCATGACAGCAGACCACGTCAGCTAGGGACATGTTGCACAATCAGGTAATGACAGGTGTCAGGCTGATTCAACACTTCAGGCACATGTAATTCATGAATTAGAGTGACATGTGGCAGTATTCAACACGTGTCAATCCACGTGTGACGTCAGCAGAGTTTCGGGGATCGCAACATGGAGAGGCAAGTAAACAGTGCAACAAAAATGCCGAAATCGCGATATGCGATATCGCGATGTATTTGCAGCCATCAAATTAAGAAGTGATATGAACCGTTGATTCTCTTCATGGAGTATCAGGGATTGGGACTTTGAAATGACAAAAACAATTGACAACAAGAACCCCGAAAGCGTGATATGCGATTTTGCGATTCAATCGCAACCATTGAATCGAGAATGAATCTGGACCATTGATTTAACTCCTTATCAAAGTTTCGTAGATCGGGACTTGAAAGTGTCGAGAAACTTGGGCACAGGAATGCCGAAATGCCAAAATCCGTTTTAAAAAGGCAAGAATAATAAAGGTCATCCAACAGTGTGGATAAAACTTGAATGTAATCGGAGGGTTACTGTTCTTTATCACTAATTAACTTTTCAGTTACAAATCCGTTAGTGAAACAGACTCATGATTGCAAATTAGTTTTCGATCAGTTGGCGTTTCTGTTGGCTGGACAGTTGTCGTCATTTTTCTCAAGGAGTTGGGAAGTTGAAACTTCATGCTCGTATGTATAAAAGAAGATGAAATAGACAATGTCTGGTTGGTTGTTCTGGACAGGAAAGGAATGAAACAGTAAGAAAGAATACAGAAGAGGATGTGTGGTAGGAAAGGAAGGATGTGTGAAATGGAATTCAAAGAAGAATAGCAGAGCAAGAGAAAATGCAGAGCAGAATAACAGAACGAGTTGAAGAAGAGCAGAATCAGAGTATGAGTTGATACGGAGTAGACCTGCTGAAAAGACAGAGAAAGAGAATATTTGCATAACAGTTTGTGGAAGATCAGACTTACAGAACAGAGAAAGGAAGGTAAGAATTGATTTATCTGTAAAGTAGAATGTTTATTTATCCATTTATATTTTAGGGAGGTTGGGAGGTGCTCGGGAGGACTATTGTCCTCAGAGGTTCAAGTGGGAGATTGAACATAGGAAGTTGTAGCTTCCATCTAGTTGTAGCCAGAGAAACCAGGGTGGTAGGGTGGTGCTTGGGAGAACAAGTGTTCTCTGTTATATAGGTTGGATCCTGTGTAACTGGAAGTTGGTGCTTCCATCCAGTTGGTGCTGGAACATTTAGGGAGTTGGTGCTTCCTTCTAGTGGGTGCTAGAGAAACTAGAGAGTTGGTGCTCTCAAACAAGTTGCAGCTTGTAAAACAGAGGTAGCAGCCTCACATTGAGTTGGTGCTCAATTGTAAATGATGTACAGAACTGAAAAAGACTGCCTATCATTTCGAAGAAGAAGAGGTTTTCTCCCTTTATGGGGTTACTCATGAAAATCTGTCTCTGTGTGTACTTTATGTGTGACTGATGGTCTTTACTTTTACTGTCCATATGATGTATATTGTTGATGATCACTTAAAGGAAGATTAATAATATTTAAAAGGTATAAAATTGTTTAAGCTCATAAACAACTGATTCACCCCCCCCTCTCAGTTGTTTTTAGTATTTCCAACATCTTCTTTCTGTGCCAGTGTTAAGGCTATGATGACTTCTGGTGTCATCCATTTATCCTTAAAAAGTGTCCCCATTTCGAGCCCACCATAACTTTGTGACCAATATGCAGGGAAGTCCTTCATACAGTTTTAGCAATCTGTCATGTATCCATATATTGTAACATTCCTCAATGGAAGGAGTATTCCATTCTGAACCTATTTTGATATTTTATTTTAATGATTTAGAAACCTGACCTGCAAAGGGGCATGATACAAAAAGGTGAGAAATAGATTCATAGTTTTCTTTACATAGTATAAAACGGTTTGGAACATGCCAATTCCTTTTCTCCAAGTTATCCTAGGTCAACATTTTGTTGGTTAAGTCTATCCACATCAAATGTTTACACTACAAAGGTTCCTTGGATTTCCACAAAACCTTCTACCAACATTTTGCTAGACATTTTTCCTTTCCTCCTGCCAAGCTTTGTGTTGCATCACAAAAAATACGACACTTTATTCATCTTTCATATACCATTTGTCGCCTTTATTTCCATTTCATTCTTCCATAAAACCATAATTATCATCACTTTCATAAAAAAAAATGGGTTTACATTTCCATTTTCCAAATTATTTATTTTGAGTATTTTTAAGAGAATTTGTGACTAAATATTAGAAAATTAACATATTTTCATTATATCTCAAAGTTGGATGAGTTTTGTGATGACTACAGGCATATTTGAAGATTTTCACAAAGTCAAAAATCACCACCTAGCTTC
>JASDQU010309869.1:25185-37929 GCA_032191745.1 Picea mariana | reverse complement strand
CTAACCCACAATCTAAGAAACTTTGAACTATAATAGAGAAAGTCCCTAAATAGAAATATGGCCACCACCCCACCACGAGAAATTATCCTATTACAACCAAAAAATCCTTTCCACTCATGGAGGGTGTAGAGTTCCCTCATGTAAACATATAAAATGAACTTTTATCTTTGGTGAATGGCAAGAATCGGATAGGCACCTGGTGTCACGAAAGAAGCTTGTTGCAAGCTTGGTATTGAGGATAAGGTGGTGAAAGACTTGGGGGTGGTATCCATAGTAAGTTCCTATATTTGGGTGGAAAATTGCTCATCGGAAACCAATTTCCTTAGATCATTATGTTCAAATATAAGTGTTCCATCCCTATATTGAATTTCTATTATCATTTTGAAAGTGAGTTATTTTTCTTAGGAATGCATTGGAAATGGAATTCATGATTGCATGATGTTGCATGCTTAGTTCTTAGGATGGTTGAAGATGTAGGTCCTTCAAATAGCCTCCAAGTCTTCTAAGTTCAAATTCTATAGCCATTTCTTATTAGTTCAACCTTTGTATTTTTGTTTCAAATTGTTGTCATCTTCGAAGTGGGTAAATTCCCCCTTTTCCTTATTTTGGCTAAGTCTTTTGAAGGAGGTTGAAAATCACCTTTTGTTTTAAGTTCAAAGTATACCTTTGAAGTGGGCCAATTGGACTCTTTCCTAGAAGAGTCTTGATGGCCTTATCTTTCAAATTTGACACATATTTGGAAGCGACCCATTGGTCGTCTTTCAAAAGGACCCAATGGGATTTTCTTTGCATCAAGCAAGATCTTTAAAAGTGGCTTGATGACCATCTTTTGAAAGGGCCTGATGGGTTTTTCTTTTGCATTGGGTGAGATCTTTGAAAGTGGTCTGTTATAGGAAGATTTTCCTCACCATTGCTATCTTGCACAAAGGGCCTTTTTCCATTTCCCTGTGCAGACTTGTCATCCCTTTTTTATGAATCTAGAGCCAAAAATACACATTTTTCCACATATACGCGCCCTATCTGCTATACAACATGCATATACACAGGCTGCTCCACTACAACTTGCGTACATCGGGATTTGTGCCAGAAAATACAAAAATGGAGTCAGGTTTCCATGTCATGATAGGAGATCTCTGATCCTTGGCCTTCCACATACTGGAAACATTCCGACTTGGCCCTTCAGTTGCATTTTGAAGACTATAAAAACACAATTCTGAGCTATGGAAAAGAAGAGAAAGCATTCAAATTTGAGAGCAAAGTTACTATGGAGAAATTACTTCATATTGAGTCTGCATCCCTTTGTCCCTCAAGTTTGAACACACTGTTCAACCCCAAAGCTCTTTCCTTATTGTTGAGAGAACCTCATTGCCTCTCTCCTATGAGCTTGCCTTTGGTGGAGGATTGAAGTGGTGGAGGCCCAGTTGGAAGGAACTTGGTTTCTTGGTTTCGAACCGTGATGACACAAAAGTCTGTAATGTTGTCACTTCTGCTAATCAATTATTAATAGAAATACTCCTTTCCTGTCTTATTGGTATCGTGCAAATATATGATTATTATCCATGGGCATGTTTGTAATGTTTATTCATGGATTATGTTATCTAATGTGCTAACCCCTTTATATTATCACTATGTACTTGCTCTGCTTGTTTGTTGAGAACTTGTTGCATGTATAAATCTTTGGGTCGAAGTGCTCAAAGGTGGAACATCATCGAACGTTGGATCGAGGTAGGCCTCTTTCTTATCTTGCACATTAGTTTATATAGCATACAATGGAACTGAGTTGATTTCTGTAGTCATACCTGTCTGTTGTGGTTTACCCTTGGCCATAGAGAGTTTTTCCCTCGTAATAGAAATGGCAACTCCACTGGGGAGAGATCTTCCTTCTAAGGGTTGAAGTACTTTTTCTTCTTGCATTGCTCTTTTTGCTTTGTGTTTCTTGTCGTATCACTGCTTGACAGGTTCTGTTCACTCTGGGTCTGAGTTTCCAGCCTTTTTTCCCTTGCCTGGCCTTGTTTTAAAGATTGTACGCACCTTTTGCTTTGACAGTCGCGTATACACGTCTGTTGTCTCCTTGCAAGCTATGTATATATGCATTGTTCTCTTGAATAGTCACGTATACCACTTTCCCTTGCTTGTTTTCTTGGTTTAGTGACTGTTGGGTGGGATTTGATGTTTGTTGAGCCTTCTTAGGTCTCTGCAGTGCCTGTTGAGCTTCTCTGGGTTGAAAGGAAACCTGTTTGGAGTTGAATTTTTGGGCATAGTATTTCTCATTGTTTTTCATTTTTTATTTGTCCTTGAACCCTGGGCTATTTGTTTGGCTACTTGGTATTCTTCTTGAGTTATTTCGTTTATACACAGTAGAATTTATATATCAGGTTTCTTTTCAGTCCATGCATTTTCTCTTTAATATATTGAAAATACAAAAAATAGGCATTTTGCATTGGTTGGCATTTTTGTCTTTGAAACTTTATCATTATCTTATTGCATTTAGTGAAAGATTGCATTTAGCGAAAGATTGCATTTAGCGAAAGATTGCATTTTACTTCTAAATTGTAGAGTTGAAATTGAAAATTGCACTATTTTTATTAGCATATCATTCATTGAAAAAGTTAAAGATAGACTTTGCATTATATTCATATTTATTTTCTTGCAGAGTCATAACATCATGAGTTTCACTTTCATACCCTTTTGAGTAATCACGGCCAATAAAATTTATGCTTTAAACTAAAATTGATTAGTCACAATTTAATTTTTAGGGTGCATAAACTAGTCTAGGATTTAGTGCCTTGGAATAGGATTTTGTGAGTAAACTTATCCAAGGCAATTAAATCAACATATGTGTCTGAGACGAGGAGTTGAGAAGTCCATTTTATAATTGGTAAGATCAGGAGGCTCCACTCACACCAGAGTTAATCACGAGGTCGTGCGAAGTTAGTTGAAGGGATAACCTCTGGATACTCACCTAGCGCCAAAGATATTTCTGAGGATTTATTCGTATTTGGGAATCTTGCTAGTACCCATACCTCTATGAGAGGCGGTGCTTTAAAAGTTTCAGGATTTGCTACCCTGCCCATATGGTGATCCGGACTTACGACTTCTCGCCTGTGCATCGGTTATACAGTGGTTTATTAGTTGCTTGACTTAGGTATCTCATAGGTTACTTACAGGGGTTATTTTTCTTGTACCCAGGGTCAGATAGGGGTCGGACAACACACAATCTTTATGGAGGATTACCTTCCCGAGGGTATCTGACCGACTAGTTGTTAAGCCCACGTGGGCCCCTATAACTGATTTTGTTACCTCCAAACTTTAGCGGGGAGTCTCAGGTCCCTCTTGGACGAGACATACTTTCTTTAGCGAGGGAGGCCACTCAACCACTTTAGCCCATTTGCATGCATATTGGCCGTTTGACTTTTTGGTATGAACTTTGACTACTAGTTATCCTTAGGATATTCTTTGTTTTGTCAAGTCATAAGTCATCATGGAGTCGGACCAGCATCCCCACTAGTCCCGTCGATTGTTACAGTTACCACCTGATTTTGGGTTCTTGCCTTCTAAAAAGCGTAGAGTTTTTAGAAGTGGTACACACACATCCACCTTTCAGAATTGTGGTTCCACAAGGATGAGTACTGAGTTTAGTCTTCAGAACACTAGGAGTTCTTCGACTCCCATACCCACTATAGTTAATGGCACCCCTTCGACTTCTGCAACCACTACAGTTGCAGTGTCAGAGGCTTATACTAGTACTATGGTTTGACCTGTATTTAATGCTTCCTCTCTCTCCTCGAACCCTTTTGGGGGTCTTGGTCATTCGCTAGTTTACAATGTTCAGACCATCCCTATGGCTTCTAGTCCATTTTCTTATGGTATTCCTAACTTCACTTCACAGTTTTCAACTAGCATCCGAGTTGTTGGCCCTAATGCTAGTCTTGGACTTGGGGGCACTACACCTCCTTACACTCCTTTTCCATTTGGCGGTTCTCATATCCCTCAAACGAATCCTAATATAGGAAGTGTCCCTTCTTTTAACCCCATTTCTAATCCTTTGAAAGATGGATGGAACAACCTAGTTGGTGGACAAGTTCCACCCTATATCCCTACCTCCTCGATGTCAATTCCGACCAATACTTTTGGCATGATGAATCCACTTCAATCCTCTGGGTGCCCACCTGGAGGAGGTCAGTCTTACCCTTTGGGAAACCCCCAACCCAGATCCAATCCGGCAGGGGGAAATTTTCACAATCCTTATCAGAACATTCCTGCTAGAATGATGCCCAACCCACCTTATACGAATCAGCCCAGAGGAGGGCCTTGTAATTTTGGACAGGGCTTTGGTTCTTACGGGAATCTTGGGTGGAATGCAGTTCCCAACACATAATCTTTTGCGGGAGGATGGGCCAGATGTCGCAAACCTGACTCCCTTTTCTGGCCACCCTCAATTTGCTAGACTTGTCTAAGTTAATGAACGACCTGATGAGTCATGATCCCATATGGCCCCTAGTCCCCACCAAACTTCCTTAAGACATTCCAAAGTTTGAGGGTAAGAATGGAGAAGACTCTGGTGAACATGTCACTACCTTTCACCTTTGGTGCTCATCAAGTTCCATGAACCATGAGTCTATTAGATTACGATTTTTTCAACGCACTCTCATTGGAGTTGCTTCGTAATGGTACATTGAGCTACTTAGGGGGACATATGGGTCATTTAATTAGTTGGTGATGGTCTTTCTCAACCACTTTCAATTTCCCATTCGTTATGATGATGGCCAAAAACTTTTTTCGACTTTACGCCAGGACACTACCACTCACATCTCGGATCATATCCAAGAGTGGCGTAGACAGAGGCGGTTGATTAAGACTCATACACCCCCGAACTTTCTCCTAGAATGGCTTCTAAAGTCTTTTCACCCTCCTATCTCAATGGACATTGCTACTTCTAAGGTATCCAACGAGGAAGAAGCTATCTTTAGAGACCAGCAGTTAGATTTAATATATGCTTAGTCTGGGATGTTATATCACCTTCTTCCAAAGGCACTGCGGTCAAATTACGATCCTAGGAAAAAACCCGGACCTCATGCTGATAGCATTGTAGGGTCTGCCACTATAAATTCCACAGACTCGACGATGAAGTCTACCAGAGAATCAACTTCATCTACATCCTCCAAACCCACCCAATCGGTGGATGTACATTCTGTGCAATCGTCGAAAAACCCAAATGGTGACCAGCAACCAGATGGGAATAAAAGGAAAGGTCGAAACAATCGTAAGGGTGGGGAAAATGGTAACAAACCCAAGGACAAAGATAATAATGGGAAGTAGAATGATAATGCTGGAGAGGGAAAGAAAGAGAAACGTAAGGTGAAGTTTCCTTGTAAACTTTGTATGGATGACCACCTTACACATTTATGCCCCAAACTCGTGAAGGCTACAAGGCTTTTAAATCTACTGTTTGTTGTGCTGACGAATCCATTCCCACACAACCAACACTTAGCCTTGAGCTCTTCGAACAACGGAAATGTGTCCGGTGGAACTCAAAACCCATCGTCGCAAGATGGCGACTGTGTTTGTATCAATATGGTCGATGCGAAAATTCATATAGCCACCCGCTCTCGAGATTATAGCTCTTCAAAAGCTAGTACTGGTCTAGAAGCTCCTCTTCCCCCTTCGGAGACGAACCTACAGATTGACAAACCAGTTCCATCGCCTTGTATTCTGAAAGGAGTACTCAAGCTCTCTACTTACAACCCTAATGCTAGAGCCGCCCAGAACTACTCTATTGTTGAGGATTTGGGCCAAACCCCTTGTGTGATGTCGGCTTTGGAGGTACTCCAAACGTGTCCATCATAGAGGAATGCCTTACTCTCTGCCTTAGGAGCTCTAGAACCTAGTGGCTCGAAATTTATCAATTTGACGTCATGGATGTGAAGCCTCACTTACCCTACCATGTGGCTTTCCAAATACACATGGATTTTTCCAACTATACTATCAAACGAGCGGTAGTTGATGAAGGTACTACCACCTGTGTGATGTCCTTGATCTATTGGAAAGCTCTCGGTTCTCCGACCCTTTCCAAGTCGTCGAACATGTTGACTACATTTAACGATCATTCCTTCCGCCCTCACGGTATTCTCCCTGCCTTTCCGGTCCAATTAGGTGGGAATATGGTAGAGGTGGAGATAGAGGTAGTTGATGCATCTCTTGATTATAACCTGTTACTATGTCACAATTGGACCTATGCTATGTTCGTTTTCGTATCATCTGTCTTCCATACACTTTGTTTTCTTCATCAAGGGGAGATCGTGACTATCGACCAGTTATCCTTTGCGTACTCTAGTCCTAATGCTTATGTTGGACTGTCAATCCATGTGATCGAAAATTCTTAGCCGACAACTGAGAATATTGGTGTCGAAATGTATTCTTCCCTCGTGGGTACCTTCGAATTTTCAGCACCGATTCACCACATTTACGCCATGTCTAGTAGGCCTTCTTTAGCAGGGAGGTCCATTTCTTTATGCACTTCCTATATTAGTGATCCATGGACACTACCTTCTCCAACTTCGTCGAGTGAAGGTCAGTCGCATGCTAGCATGGTTATGCCACTATCAGTAGTAGATATTTCGTATCAAGTTGTTCTTGACTCTTCCGCTGATCCCGATCTTATTACCTCGCAGACGGACGAGGAGGATCTTGTTCTTAGGCCTGTATGGGCCAGCTCGTTGTCTTGTTTGCATGATTGCTTAGATGAGACTTTACCTTCGGATGAATCCATCCTCGAAGCCATGAATGGTTCTGAGAGATTTCGGGATGATATGCATCATCAATCTTATTTTCTCGCAAGTCTTGAAAGAATCGAGCAAGATGACTTTAGGTCTAGCTTGAGTGAGATAGTCGGTCATGCCGTAGTTCCACTTGATACGCACGAAATTTATGCTGAAGGAAATATGGTAAGTATTTCTCCTACCGTCTCGATCTATATCTCTCGTACCCCTGAAAATATTAAGAACATAAATATAGGTGCAGATTGTTCACCAGAAGAAATTTTGATCTACACCGAGCTCTTCAAAGAATTTAGAGATGTATTCTCTTGGTCATATGAAGAGATGTCAGGGATCGACCCTCGTATTGTTGAACATGAGATTAAAACTTACTAGGATGCTAAACCTATTCGACATCATCTTAGAGCTATAAATCCTAGGAAGGCTTCTGCTATTAAGGCAGAGGTGGAGAAGCTACTTAATGCTAGCTTCATATACTTGGTTCCCTTGACTGATGCTAGCTTCATATACTTGGTTCCCTTGACTGAATGGGTATCCAACCCCGTTCCTCTGAATAAAAAGCAAGAAACCATCTATGTGTGTATGGAATTTCACGACCTGAACAAGGCTTGTCCTAAAGATAACTTCCCCACACCTTTCATTGATCAGATTCTCGATGAGTGTGTGGGAAGCGAGATATTTTCTTTTATGGATGGATTTTTCAGGATATAACCAAATCCAGATCAAACCTGAGGACCAACACAAGAAAACATTTATATGTCCTTGGAGTACTTTTGCATACCGAAAAATGCCTTTCGGCCTTAAAAACGCCGGAGCAACCTTCCAATGCACCATGACTTTCGCTTTTCATGATCTCAAGCACATAGTTGAATACTACCTTGATGATCTTGCTGCTCACTCTCGCAAGAGTGTGGATCATGTTATACACCTTCGCCTAGTTTTTGAAAGATTTCGTTACTATAGAATCCAGTTAAACCCTCACAAATGCATCTTTTGCTTTAAGTCTAGTTGTTTCTTAGGATTTTTAGTTTCTGAGACCGGGATCATGGTAGATCCTCTTAAGGTTGAGGACATAATTCAGTTGCCTCCCCCGCGCACGATTAGACAAATTCAAGGTTTACAGGGGAAAGCTAACTTTCTACGTTGGTTCATAGTGAATTATGTCAATATCACTAAGGGTTTCATGCGCCTCTTGAAGAAAGATACCCCTTTTATCTGGGATGAGCGAGCCCAGGAGTCTTTCTATGCTTTGAAGAAAGCCTTGGTATCGGCCCCTTTGATGAAATCCCCTTATTATAGTAGATATTACTTGTTGTATATTGTCACATCTAAAGAGACGATTGGTATGGTTCTAGTTTAGGAGGATGATGAGCTCTATGAGCACATCATCTACTATCTTAGTCAAAATTTAGTCGGTCCTGAGCTTAATTACTCTCACATTGAAAAGCTAGCTTTGGCTGCCATTCAGGCAGTCCGACGTTTATGTCCCTATATATTGCTTTGCAAGACTATTGTGGTTGCTAATGTCAATCCGTTTCAATACGTCCTTACCAAGCGTATCATAGGGGGGAAACATAATAAATGGATTTTCATCTTACAAGAGTTTGATCTCGAATTTGCTTTGGCCAAGTCCAAGAAATCGCTAGTTTTTGCAAAGTTAATATCTTATTTTCCATAGTTAGATGAGGATGTTATCCATGTTGATTCATTTTCAGGTGAACACATTTTACTTGTCTCGTCATCCAACCCCTGGTATGGAGACATTGTTTTATATCTTCAAACCTATAAGTTCACTTAGCATCTCTTGCGATATGATCGACAACGTGTTATATACCAAGCCAAAAAGTATACCATCATCGGCGACACTTTGTATTGCCAAGGAATAAATAATATCTTGCGTCATTGCTTAACTCACGAGGAAGTCGAGTCAGTCCTAAACGATTGCCACAAAGGGGCTTGTGGTGGTCAGCTATCCAGGCTTGCGACAACCCAAAAAATCGTCTGATTATTTATGGCTTACTATATTTAAATATTCTATCGAAGTGATTAAGAAGTGTCACCCCTACCAAGTGTTCACTCGAAAAATGTGCTCACACCCAGCCCCTCTTCACCCAGTCATTATCGTCGTTCCCTTCACCAAGTGGGGGGTATATTTCGTCGATTGCAACCCAACTTCAGCTGGGGGGCATCAACACATTATCATGGCCATCAAATACTTTACTAAGTGGGTTGAAGCCATGCCTACCATAAAATATGATGGGAAGATTGTAGCCTTCTTCATGTTCAACCAGATTATCGCCCGGTTCAGTATCCCAAGTGAGATTTTCACTGATCATGGTAGTCACTTTCAGAAAGAAATGATGGTAGAACTAGCATCTAAGCTGGGGTTTAGACATGGTCATTCATATCCTTACTACCCCCAGGCAAATGGACAAGTAGAGGCTGTCAACAAGTCTCTCAAGACCATTTTACAAAAAACTGTCAGTCAGAGTAATTCCAATTGGCACATCATGCTATATCTCGCGCTTTGGGCATATCGAACCTCAGTTAAGACTACCATCAGTTTTTCCCCTTTTCAGTTAGTGCACAGTGTGGAGTCAATCCTTCTTGTTGAATGTGAAATCCCTTCTCTCAAGTTGGCAGTCGAGCTCCTACCTGACATTTCAGATTTAGAGCGACGCCTTGTGCACCTAGAGAGTCTTGATGAGTAGCATCGGGACGCCTTTACGACTATCAAGGAAAACAAAAAATGTGTCAAGGTTTAGTACAACAAGTTTGTCTGTCCCTGATTGTATGTTGAGGGTGATTTGGTCCTCTTGTATGACCATGCCAAAGAACCACTAGGGGCAGGCAAGTTTAAACCCATGTGGCACGGTCTTTACATCGTGCTATGTGTTCTAGAAAAAGGAGCCTACGAGTTAGAAGATTATGAAGGGAATAAATTGGCCGAGCCCAGAAATTGGCTTTACTTGAAAAGGTACTATGCTTGAGCCCTAGGCTTGGGTGAAATTATTTGTATAGTAATGTAAATTTAGTGTATATACATCTCTTTTCCCCTTTTCTTTTGTCTTTGTCTTGCTTATCGAGTTTTCCCTTTGTTGGCAGATGTCAATGGAGTCTTCAGTCTACCTAGGATTCACAGATGGAGCCAGTCGTCATACACGGAACTTGGCTTATGCCACTTGGGTGGTTTACTCACCTAAGGGTCTGTTGGTGTCTTCAGGTGGCGTACGCCTAGGGCCATCCATGAATAATGTGGTCGAATATAGCGTCGTCGTAGAACTTTTGCGCGATGCTATTTCGCATGGTATTCACTCTTTAGAAGTTCGCATGGATTCCCAGTTAGTAATATGTCAGTTGAACAGTTGTTAGTGCATGCGTGATCCTACTTTACTCTGTCGATTCCTACGGGTACGTCTTTTAGAATGACAATTTGATTTTATTACATATTATCACATTCCTAGGAGTTCTAATCATGTATTCGATGCCTACGCTAATTACGTTTTAGATTGGCATTTGTCACATTAATAAAGCAAAGAAAACCATTAAATCAATGTACATATTGTAAGATATAAGTAAAGATGAAGATAAATTTTTATATATTTCAAAAGATGGTGTTTATATTACAAAATTGGGGCTAAAACCCTCAATACAGATATATAGTCGATATACATATCCCACGACATCTACGCTTATGGTGCCGGATGTGTGTCATGGTAGAAAACCATGGCGTTTACGAGACGCCGAAAGAGTCATATCCATGCTCTAGGTACACCAACCACCTGTCGTTGCATGGCTTCAAGTAGATCCTCTACCTGAATCATAGGAATCCTCTGTGTCAAATGAGACAGGTTGCCCTACACATTTTGTAGGACTCTCTCCGCTTCTCCTCCCGCCACCTCATCTCCCTGGTTCCTCTATCTATGTCAAAGGAATCCCTCGGGCCATTGCATACCCACGTCTGTGATTACACAAGTGTCTAGTTAATATTTAAGCACCATCCAAAAAAAAAAAAAAATTGTCCCTTAAATACAAAAACACAAAAAATGAAATATTCAAAAACTTGTTACCTATATCATCGTAGGCGGCCCCAGGTGGAAGTGGCATATCTAGATCTCCTCTGAAATTGATGCCCACATAGGGACAGTCGTCCATAGAAATGACTTGCCACCACCACCAGAAGAAAAAATCATCATTGTAGGGTGTTGATACCCGACCTCCCCCCTATTGTCTCATGACCTCGATCCACTATGCCATGGTTGGATTACATGGTTCTATAGGAAGGATCTCCACTCTAGGTCCTAGACCTATAACCCGCTCGAAAAAGAAGATGCAAAGAATAGAGGCAAACTCGAAGTTTCTCTTACTCCCCTGTTTGCACTCTGTCAACTGACCTTTCATATTGGTCAGCAATGAGGTACACCAGTCATAGACAATGGGTCTAGCACACTCTATTGAGTAAAACATAAACAATCTCGATGCTTGATGCAACGAGGCCGAACCTATGATCCTAATAAGCACGAGCACAGTGATCTTCAAATTGAGGTTACTTATTGCCCGGATGGGGACTTGGCTTCCCACCTTGGGAGTCCCTACTATACAGTGGGCATCGATATAATCCTCAATCTTCATCCCACTCCCTGCTCCATGTGACTTGAGGTGTACAACCTCCCCTCAACATGATAGAACAGTCAAGAAGTAGATATCCTCTACTTCGATCCTCAATGGTTTTCCATCAAGGATAAAGCTTTTGCTATCAGGGTCCCAGTAACCCACCAACATCTCCAAAAACCTCACTTGGGCCCTCATTCCTTTGAGAGCCCAAAATTTGTACAAGCCACATATTTTTAGAGTTGCTTGAGCCACCAGATCTCGATCCACAACTGCATCTACCTCCTCATGCTCTCACTCTCTCCATTCCAGGACCATACTACAAAAAACAAATCAATTTTTGAGTTAGAACCCCTATGTTTGGCCATTTGTGTACCTATATGTGGCTTTCTTTACACACAGTCATGTGTAGGGATTAATACACGCTCCCTGTGGTTTACACAGGAGCGTATACCTTGTCGTACACATGACCTAAATGAAGGTAGCTCATGTATACAGAAAATCCTAATTTACACCCACAAAAAATAAAAAATTGGAACCTAAATAAAAATTGTAATCCACTGAATTTGAAGCGGATGAGATGAAGAGTTACCTGATCCAGACAGTTCGTGATTTTGTTGCCTGATTTGCCCGTAATCGTCCTTTAAATCTTGGAGGTATTTTGGTCCAAATTGCACTATTTGGGTAAAAATCAAAATGATACAGTAATTTTTTATTTTATTACTATTTATAATTTATTTTTACCCACTTTATATAGTTTCATGCTATTTTTTTCACCTAATAGACTAATTCAAGAGTGGTTTTGAGCTGACTTTTGTAGTTTTGACTCAGTTTTCTTGCAGATTTCAACATCATGGTTGATCGTTCGTGTTGGGGTTACTTCACACACACCTAACCTAGGATTTATTTTTCCTAAGGTTTTTATTTTTGCAGGTACCGAAGATTGAAGACAGCGGAAAGATGGAATTTCAAAAAGAATTCATTCTTACACCTTACAACTATTTTGCATGGAAGGAGAAAATAGCCATACATCTCCGATCCAAAGGGTTGTATAGGTTAACCATGAATACAGATACAGAACCGACATCAGCCATAGAAAAATCTAAGTACTTAAATCGCATGGATGAGGCACTCAGAACAATTTGCAGTCTTATTTCTCCCGATCTCCTTTTTCATATATCTTCCTATAAGACTCCCAATGAAGCCTGGACCATCTTGGAAGGGCTCTTTGGAAAACAGGATGAGATGAGGGGACACATGTTGGAGGTGGAGCTGCTCACATTGGATCCAAAAATCTTTGAGAATATCCAAGATTTCTTTACAAAATTCAAGGATTTACTGTCGCAACTCAAAGCTT
>JASDQU010309869.1:14358-25037 GCA_032191745.1 Picea mariana | reverse complement strand
AGGCCCAAGGGCGCATGCACTCACTGTGCATGATGGCAGCCACAAATATCAGAAATCTAAAGATAAAGATAAGAGGAAATCTCATGCACATATGAAGAAGGAAGGGTACACAAAACCCTTCACCGATTTCTTCGGATCCAATGGAGAGAAGGGAAGAAAAGGAGAGAAATGCACATACTGTCACAAAGGATTCCATTCGAAATCCGCATGCATGAAAAAACAAATAGATCTGATGTCTCAGATACTTCAGCAAAACAACCTTAGAGATCGCATCCCCAAGGGTGCAAAGAAGAAGAAGCCAGAAGATCCGAATTCCAAGAAAGGTAATTCTAGCCATGCCTTGATTGCAATCAACTCCTCTCCCGATGCTTGGATCGTAGATTCAGGAGCATCACATCACATGGCTGCCTCAAAAGCATTCTATTCTTCTTTGGATGTGTTAGTCCCTAAAGTTGCACTTGACTGTGAGAGAGAAAGCTAGGGCATCATTCATTTATTGCTGAGTATTTTTAAGGTTTTATGATTTGGTTTTTGTAGGGTGGTTGAAAACTGGGTCAAGATTAGAGCATAACATGAAAATTGAGATCAAAACATAGCATATCCCACTGGCTGAATAATAGGTAGACACATAGATGGACTAAACCAATTTAATAAAAAGGAAGATGAAGACTTCAATTTGTCAACTTCACAAGAGTTCTCGTCTCATCATATTATAAAGAAACAAGACTTTAGCTTGATACTGTAACTTGAAAATTATCTCTACAGCAAAATTTTCACTGTATAAATTAACATTCAAGAATCAAAATGCATTGCAATCAGAATAATAAATTCAAGCATGAATAAAGAAATAACAGAGTAGAAAAAAGAAGGTATAACCATCCATATGCCTTTGCTATTAAGTGTCAACAGAACATAAATGCCTTTTTACAATAGTTCCACAAAAAGATTCTTTGGATCTCCAAATTTTCGACCTTAACCTGGTCTCTCTTCAGTCTATTTAAACTATCTATAAAAACTTATAGATCCTATCATCTACTACAACCTTTAATGACTAGAATCAAAAAGTATCAAACTCCTAAGGTTTTTCACCCAAAAAGAGCTTCTACTACCCCAAAATAGATTACAGCTCAACAACTTAATATAGCAAAAATTTCCAGCATTACATTTGACTCTACAAAATAGGAATTTTGTTAGATTCTGTAAAACAGATCGAAGTCTTAGCATTTCATTGACCAAAACGAGTAGGCTTTTGCCATATTTCCTGGAAAAGATTTAAACATGATTGTAACAAATCTCCATGTTACCTTTAAGATATGATCACAGCAGTGGCTTTGGCATTTTTCTGCTTGAGCTTTGTAGTTAGCACAACATTGTGCCAGTAAAGTCTGAAATTAATTTCCCTGAGTTCTTTAAGAAATGCCCTTTTCTCTTTCTTCTTCTTTTTAAGACCTTGAATCCTCTCTTGCTTATTGATGGCATTTCAGACTTGACTGTAGTTTGAGCAACAAGATCATTATCTGAATCTGTTTCCACTTTAACATCTTCCTTAGGAAACGTTTCAATTTCGGGCTCCCATCTAGGTCTTTTACTTCTACTCCTCCTAATCACCTTGATATCAAAAGATTCATCTTTCACAGGGTTTTCATCAGCAATATCTCGGCTCTGTGTGATGGTCTTCTTCCCTCTGCCTTTTTTCTGCTTATTGGACTGAGTGATAGGGTTTAAGGATTGCATGAGCCAGCTCCAGGGCTTCTATAATTCATTCAAAGCAGACACGATTAGGGTTTTAATCAGAACTTGATGGAAAAGGCTATTTTTAGCATTCCTAGAAAGTGACTGCACTTTCTTGGACATTTTTGTCAAGCTTTTAAGCAGAAAATAAGGGATATTTAAAGGGTAATCACCATTTAAGTGCATTAGTATTCTGATATGGTAGATATAGACCAATGAAAACCTTCCTTTACAGGTGATGTACCTATGAATTACAACAAAAGCAGTGTTCCATTCAGGTCGAACCCAGCTACGAGGTATTCCCCTTCTCCAATCCGGATTCTTCTTATCTGGAAGGAGGAATTGATTTACAAATTCAGTAACCACGTACTCTTTATTCCACCATATTTCCCCTCCAACCATGAGCCTGCAAGCCTTTGTGATAGTCTGCTCTGTTACCAGCATTAGCATCTTACCGATTTCGACCTCGTGACCATCGAAATTCAGAGCGAACTCCATGGAAACCTACTCATCGTAACCCTAAAAAGTGGTGAGAAAATCAAACCACCCGACGTCTTTGAACCTTTGAGCCATCTGAGGATAGGCTTCAAGAAGTTCAGCACCTTTTGGTTCTATTCTGGCAACCTGTCCGCTCCTCTTTGGCACCATCAAACACAATTCTACAACTGTCATCTTTGGGTTCTGAATTCGGCACCTGCAATTGTTAATGTATAATCGTTGCTTTTAATGGATACCTACATTCCTCACTGCAAGCCTACAATAAGCCAACTCGAAAAGGTAACATATAATGATCATCAAGCAACGAGTAATTTGAATTGAGTCCTGCGCGCGTACACATCAATTAAATTCTGAAACCGTCTGATTTGGAAATGATTTCCAAACTTTCATGGATGCATACAGATTCTCAATCCACGATTCTCAATCGGGATTGCAGGCGCATATCATGGCATGATTATTTGGCGCTACGGGAATAGGTGTATTCCTGTAGCGCATTTAACAACTTAACAAAACTTGAAAATTTGAAATCCAAACGGCATATAAGGAGACACCTCAATCTTCAACAATGTCTTTTCAAAATCAAACTTAAATAAATCATCAAAGACTGTAATGCAAATTACAAAATACCAAAATCAAAAAATGGAAAATAACTGAAAATGGAAAATGAAGAATGGGTAATGGAGGTTTTAGGACAAGGATTTCTCACTAAACCAAGACAAAATTAGAGACTAACATTGGCTCCTTCTGGGGATGGAGTTTTGATACTAAACTCCAAGAACTACAGACCATTGCCTTTCCTTTATCTCTGATTCATTGATTCCCCTGCGACTGTCAACCTTTTATTCTCAACATAACTGTAAAAACAAGTCCATTGGGTGTATGGAGTCTTTATTGAAAAGAAAACCTACTGTACTAACTCTAACCTGACGAGCCTTTAGATGAAATAGTGCTTAAAGAACCTCCCATTCACTGTGCCCCCAAAAATTTCAGTGTTGTCTAAATTATGTAGGAGAAAAGTGTTATTGTTCATTACCTTGGTTATCCTGAAAGGACCATACCATAGATTATCGAAATTTCCATGTTTTGCTTTATCCTCTCTCCTAGCGCCCCATCTCAGCACCAAGTCACCTTCATTGAAAACATCTTTCTTAGTTCCTTTATCGAATGTAACCTTGATTTTGTTCTAATGAGCAGCAACTTTCTGGTTAACCTGTTCTCTGGCCTGCTGAACTTCAATCAGCTGAAAAATTCTTCTTTGGACATCATTGGGTTCTTCATGTTCTTCTTGCAGAAACTTTAAGACTGGCAAGCCCAATTGAGTTGGAAGGATAGCTTATGTCCCATATACCATCTGGAAGGGAGATGTCCCAATAGCCTTCTTGTTGTTGATACGATCAACCTAAAGAGAAAACTTTAACTTGGAATCCCATGCTTTTTTATTTTCTGCCAGTAATTTTTTGAATATTCTTATCAGTGTCTTATTGGAAGATTCAGCCAATCTGTTTCCTTGGGGGTAGTAGGGAGTAGAATGAACTAATTTGATATTATACTTATTTCATAATTCAATCATGGAGTTCGACTTAAAAGCCTATGCATTATCAGTGACCAATTTTTTAGGGCATCCAAACCTGGAAAAGATGTATCCCTCTAAAAATTCCATGATTACCTTGTCTATAGTATTCTGAGTCGGAACTGCTTCTATCCACTTCGTAAAATAATCCGTAGCTGTAAGAATCCATCTATGTTGTCTCGAGGATGCGATATTAATCTCTCCAATGAAATCTAATCTCCATTGTTGAAATGGTCCATTGGCGACAATTGGCTTCAGAGACAGAGATATAAGTTTCTGCTTCCCAGCAAATTTGTGACAAGGTTCACATGCCCTGACCTGAGCAAAAATATTTGAGAATAGAACTGGCCAGTAATAGCCTGCTCTAAGAATTTTGAAGGCAGTAGTCTTCCAATGATGATGGCCTCCGCATACACCGTGATGCAAATCTTGAAAGATTTGTTTAGCTTCCTTTTCATCCACACACCTCAACAAAAAATCATTGGGGTCTTTCCAAAATAGGGTTTGATCAACAATACAATACTTTACAGCTCTCAACTTTAATGATCTGTATTTTGACTTATCCAACTTTAGGGGAGGTTGAAAATTCAGCAGAAAAAATACGTTATCTTTGTACCATTCTGAAGGAACATATTTGTTGTTTATTAGTAAATCAGTTTCTTCAATCCGGACAGAAGAGTTCTGTGTCATTTCCGAAAGATGATATAATCCAATTTCTTTGCAATTGTATTTTGTCATTAATTTGGCGAGGCCTTGTCCCTTTATAAGCTGAGTAGGTTTTATGGTGAGATTGTATTCCAAGATTTTGGTTATCCATTTCCCTCGCTTACCTTCACAATCAAGCTGAACCAATATTTCTTTGACTGCACTGTTTGGGACATAAGCTGTAATTTTAGATTGAAGAATATACACTCTGAAAGATTTTAAGGCCTTCACTAAAGCATAGGCATGTTTTTCCATTAGATCATACTTCAATTCAGAGTCCCTGAGATTTTTTCTAAAGAAAGATATAGGTTGCTCGTGACCTTTCTCATTTCTTTGTAGAAGAACAACAGCTATGGTATTTTCTGATGCAAATGAAAAAATCATGAACTCTTTAGAAAAATCTGGGCTAATCAAAACAAGTGCCTGAACAATAGCTTGTTTGATCCTTTCAAAGGATTCTCTTGCTTTTGGAGTCCACTTAATTTCTGCATCCTTTTTCAACATGTCAGTGATGTATTTGACAATCTTTGCGAAGTTAGGTATAAACCTCCTTAAAAAATTAATCTTACCAATGAAGGACTGAATGGACTTTTTATTTCTCGGAATGTCGATTAGCTAAATAAATTTTACTCTTTCTTGATCTATTTTAATTCCTTCAGGTGAAATGATGTGTCCAAGAAGCTTTCCTTCCTCCATGGAAAAATGTGATTTTTTGGGATTGAGTGACATGCCGTACTTTCTGCATTTCTCAAAGGTCTACTTCAAGTGTTGTAAATGTTCTTCATCGAATGCTGAAAATACAGTGATGTCATCAAGGTAAATAACTACAAACCTGTCTTTCTCCCCAATGAAAGCTATGTCCATAGCCCTCTAAAATGTAGCTCCAGCATTCATCAACCCAAAAGGCATATTTTCGTACATAAAGGTGCCCCAAGGAGTGGTAAAAGCAATTTTATTTTTTTCTTCTTCCATTACTGATATTTAATTATACCCTGAATATCCATCAAGCATAGAAATTCTCTTTGCACCGACAACTTTCTGTTAGATATAATCCATTTTTGGTAATGGATAATTGTCTTTCAGAGAGCACCTATTTAGATTCCGGAAGTCTACACAGAGCCTTATCTCTCTGTTCTTTTCCTAACAGGCACAAGGTTTGCTACCCATTCTGAATATCTTAATGGCACTATGATTTTTGCTTCCAGCAGCCTTTTCAGCTCCTTTTCTATTATAGGTAACAGTAAAGGATTAAATTGTCTAGATTTCTACTTAACGGGTTTTGATCCAGATTTTAGAGGAATTTTGTGCTGAATAATCTCTGTATCAAACACTTTCAGATCTTCATAAGACCGGGCAAATATATCTGAATATTGTTTCATTAATTCAACATATGCTTCTTTATGTTTTTGTGACAGTTTCCTAGATACCTTTACCAACCAGGGATTTGCATCCGAACTAATGTTACAGTCTTCCACATCTGTTTCTTCTATTTGGATAACAGCCTTCCTGGAAACATCATTATGATTGAACAACCTTTCTAATGGAACCAAACCCTTGGGCAGATGGTTTGTCTTTAGTTCAATGATTTTGTGACCAACAATAGTATCTTGAAGAACTTTTGCATTGTGTATTTCTGCTTCTGCATCTTCATCATCTTGATCAATTGAAATGTTAGAAAACTCTTCAATGGTTTTCAAAAATCTCTGAATTTCCTCATCATCTTTAAAAACCTGCCAATGTTTTATATTATCCGAGATGGAGGGTCTATGTCTAACTTCAACTTCAAACTTCAAATTAGGAAACATTGGAGTTTTAAAGTTGCTTGCTGCAATTGCAAAGAGTCATCCTGTTGATTTAAATTCCTGTGAACAAACATAATATTGAATGCCAAGAAGAAATTATCCACATAATCCCACACCTCATTTCTGTATTGTTTCAATCTTTGTTGTTTGGTTTGATATATATTCCTGACCTGGTGAACAATAAGTTTGGAATCTCCAAAAACAGAAAACTTATCTATACCCATATCTCTTGCAGCTTTCAAACCTAACAGTAAAGATTCATACTCATTGATGTTATTAGTGGTGTCAAATTCAAGTTTATATGACATAGGAATAACTTCCTTGGTAGGAGAAATGAAGACAATACCAGCTCCAGAACCTTCTTTAGAACAAGCCCCATCAAAGTACATTTTCCAAACAAAACTATCTTCGCTATCTCCCACTGTAGTTGTTGACTTTCTAATTGATACTTCTATCATTTCCTCATTCATATGAAAAATAGAAGAACCCAGATCATCTTCTACATCATATATAGGATGATTAGTGGGATTATCGTGATCACTTACCAAATATGCCAATCTGACTTCTCTGTATAATCTTCATTGTTCCCCACCAAAAACAGGTATGGTTGCATAACTAAGGTCCATCTACAGAGTGCCACCTACATTCTTATCCCAAGATCTCAAAAGAAGCATTCCAAATTTTGGTGGTATGTCAGCCACGATAACATCTAATACCACACTTTTTATAGGCAATTGGGAAAGAGTTACAACCACATCTTTCATAAGTCCAAGACATTTGACTTTCTTGGAATCAAAAGAATAAAGATCATGATATGGTCTAGTAATGTCCAACCCTAATTCTTCCATCACCACCTTAGGCATGCCATTATGTGAAGCACCAGAATCCATTAAGCAATTGTGCAATATCTTGTCATGGATATTTAGTGAAATGTAAAATGGTGGAGAGGCATTTATTCTATCTTCAATATGAGGTCCAATAGTAATGGCAGGGTTTTCATCCTCAAGGTTGGTTGTATCTGAGAAGGTGACATGAGCTGGAGCCTGTATAGCCTTAAGGACAATTTTTTTGAAGGGTTCTATTTTCAAGACTTCTAATAATGGTACTGGAATTTTGATTTTGTTGATTTCATGTTCTAAATTGAAAACAAAAACATTTTTATCTGGTTCCCTTATGTCAACAAGGCTATCCTTGGCGGGTTGCTTCAATGGTTGATCAGCTTGGACATTGGGAACACCTTTGATCACCCCTGTCTCAACTGGAGTACTGGCCGTCTTTGTAGAAATAGGTTTGTCTACTTTAGGTGCCTGGGAACCAGATCTGAGATTGTATTTTTTCCCTTTAGGTTCTTGCTAGACAATCTCATCTCTATCCCCTTCCTAGTCACCTTGATATCAGAAGATTCATCTTTCACAGGGTTTTCATCAGCAATATCTCAGCTCTGTGTGATGGTCTTCTTCCCTCTGCTTTTTTTCTGCTTATTGGCCTGAGTGATAGGGTTTAAGGATTGCGTGAGCCAGCTCCAGGGCTTCTGTAATTCGTTCAAAGAAAACATGACTAGGGTTTTAATCAGAACTTGATGGAAAAGGTTGTTTTTAGCATTGGTAGAAAGTGACTGCACTTTCTTGGACATTTTTGTCAAGCTTTTAAGCAGAAAATAAGGGAGATTTAAAGGGTAATCACCATTTAAGTGCATTAGTATTCTGATATGGTAGATATAGACCAATGAAAACCTTCCTTCGTGGGTGATGTACCTGTGAATTACAACCAGAGCAGTGTGCCATTCGGGTCGAACCCAGCTGCGAGGTATTCCCCTTCTCCAATCTAGATTCTGCTTATCTGGAAGGAGGAATTTATTTACAAATTCAGTAACCATGTACTCTTTCTTCCACCATCTTTCCCCTCCAACCACGAGCCTACAAGCCTTTGCGATAGTCTTCTCTGTTACCAGCATTAGCATCTTACCGATTTCGACCTCGTGACCATCGAAATTCAAAGCAAACTCCATGGAAACCTACTCATCGTAACTCTGAAAAGTGGTGAGAAACTCAAACCACCCGGCGTCTTTGAACCTTTGAGCCATCTGAGGATAGGCTTCAAGAAGTTCAGCACCTTCTGGTTCTATTCTGGCAACCTGTCCACTCCTCTTTGGGTTCCAAATTCGGCACCTGCAATTGTTAATGTATAATCGTTGCTTTTAATGGATACCTGCATTCCTCACTGCAAGCCTGAAATAAGTTAACTCGAACAGGTAACATATAATGATCATCAAGCAACGGGTAATTTGAATTGAGTCCTGCGCGCGTACACAACAATTAAATTCTGAAACCGTCTGATTTGGAAATGATTTCCAAACTTTCAAGGACGCATACGGATTCTCAATCCACGATTCATGTCATCATAATGAAATCGGGATTGCAGGCGCTTATCATGGCATGATTATTTAGCGCTACGGGAATAGGTGTATTCCCGTAGCGCGTTTAACAACTTAACAAAACTTGAAAATTTGAAATCAAAATGGCATATAAGTAGACACCTCAATCTTCAACAATGTCTTTTCAAAATCAAACTTAAATAAATCATCAAAGACTGTAATGCAAATTACAAAATACCAAAATCAAAAAATGGAAAATAATTGAAAATGGAAAATGAAGAATGGGTAATGGAGGTTTTAGGACAAGGGTTTCTTACTAAACCAAGACAAAATTAGAGACTAACAGGATGCATGCAAAGGTCCTCCTATTCTGATGGGGGACAACTCTTCTGTCGAAGTCACCGGCAAAGGAAGGATTGAACTCACCAATGGAAGCTTCGAGAATGTGTTGCATGTTCCCAAGCTTTCTGTCAACCTTCTCTCTGTGTATCAAATGACGAATTTCGGCACCAAAAAGAGAGTCATATTCACACCAAATTCCATGGACATATATGACATGCAAACCAACTCCAACGTTGCTACCAGTGAGGTAAATCATCAGTCTAGATTGTATACATTTTCTAAATTCATTGAACCTGATTCTGCTTTACTACTTACTCATGCTGATGAAAGTAGTAGGATATGGCACGAAAGGTTTGGACATTTGAATTTTAGATACATGTAACATCTTAGCAAGCACAAATTAGTTGATGGTCTACCAGACATCCATTTCTCCAA
This sequence comes from Picea mariana, assembly GCA_032191745.1. Lineage (NCBI taxonomy): Eukaryota > Viridiplantae > Streptophyta > Pinopsida > Pinales > Pinaceae > Picea > Picea mariana. The sequence goes on along the minus strand of JASDQU010309869.1, from coordinate 15,580 downwards.
GGGAGTATGTGAGGGATGTGTTCTCGGAAAATACCCTCAAGAGAAATTTGACAAAGGAAAGTCTCAGCGAGCTTCCGTACCTTTAGATCTGATCCACAGTGACCTCATGGGTCCTTTTCCGCATCCATTGATCAAAAAAGTGAGGTTTGTTCTCATTTTTTTTGATGATTTCTCACGTTTTACTTGGATCTACTTTCTCAGGCAAAAATCTGAGATCTTTCAACACCTCAAAGATTTCAAAGCTTTGGTTGAGACACAGTCCAGAAAGAAGATCAAATTCCTCCAAACTAATAATGGGGGAGAGTATGTGAATCATGAGATTCATAATATTTGCCATGAGGCAGGGATTCAGTTGCAACATACAGTTCCCTACACTCCACAACAAAATGGAGTAGCCAAGCGGAAAAATAGATCTCTAAAGGAGATGGCATCTTGCATGTTGCATGCAAAGTCACTACCACAGAAACTATGGGCCGAAGCACTTAACTGTGCAACATACATCCAAAATAGATCTCCTCATACATCTATCAAGGATAAGACCCCCTACTAGGCTTGGAGCGGACTCAAACCAGAAGTGGCCCACTTTCGCATTTTTGGTTCACGTGCATGGGCCCGGATTCCCTCTAAAAAGAGGAAGGCACTTGATCCACAGAGCACTGAGTGCATTTTTGTTGGATACCCCGACAGTGTCAAGGGATATCGGCTTATTGATCTTTGCTCAAATTGACTCATCATTGAGCGTAGTGTCCAATTTGAGGAAAGTGTCTCGCATGTACCTCAAAAGTCGCATGCAGACACCTTCACTCTTCCACCTGTCCGAGATGATGAGCATGCACATGTTGACTCTTCTTCAGACAAGAGTTTTGATTCAGAGGACTCAGATGATTCATATTTAGAGTCAGTACAGTTAGATGCAGAGTCAGAGCATCCAGATGTAGTTGCAGAGATAGAGCAGAGGCCCAAGTGGGCGCAGACTACTCTTCAGGATGCAGGGGATCTCGTTGGTGATCCATCCGATACTAGGAGGACTCAATCTAATTTCAAGGAGCCTCCTATTGCACTCACTGCCACTGAACCATTGCCTTCTAGGCATCTTTTCTTGGTTCAGTCTTGAGATCCACAGTCTTATGGTGAGGCTGCTAGAAATCCCTTTTGGGAATCCACCATGCAGGAGGAGTACAACTCCCTCCTCAAGAACCAGACTTGGGATCTGGTTCCCCTT